>CAUYQG010043890.1:0-25700 GCA_963574415.1 Tarsius wallacei | reverse complement strand
TCAGCCTCGACCTGCTGGGCTCCAGCGATCCTTCCGCCTCAGCCTTCCAAGTAGCTGGAACTACAGGCGTGCGCTACCACGCCCAGCTAATTTTTGATTTACTGTAGAGATGAGGTCTCGCCAAGTTGCCCAGGCGGGTCTGCCTTGTTTCTTAGCTCTGTGGAGTGACATGGGGCACCCATCCCATGGGTGGCAGCACGTTTTTGCTGGGTCCAGTGGGAACAAGATAGTTTGCTGTCCCTGGACTCATCCATGGGGAGAGAGGGACAATAAGTGGGTAAATGAGTAAATATATAACGCGCCGGGCGTGGTGGCTCACATCTGTAATCCCAGCACTTTGGGAGGTGGAAGTGGGAGGATTGCTTGAGTCCGGTTTGAGACCAGCCTAGGCAACATAGTGAGACCTCATCACTACTAAAAATTAAAAAATTAGCCAGGCATGGTGGCACACGTCTGTAGTCCCAGCTGCTTGGGAGGCTGAGGCGGAAGGACCTCCTGAGCCCAGAAGGTTGAGGCTGCAGTAAGCCATGACCATGCCACGACACTCTAACCTGGACAACAGAGTAAGACCCTGACACAAAAAATAAGTAGGCTGGGTACAGTGGCTAATGCCTGGAATTCCAGCACTTTAGGAGGCGGAGGTGAGAGGATTGTTTGAACCCACGGGTTCGAGACCATATTGGGCAGCATGGTGAGACCACCTCTCTACAATAAATCAGAAAATTAGCCAGGCATGGTGGTGCACGCCTATAGTTCCTGCTACTTGGAAGGCTGAGGTGGAAGGATTGGCTGAATCTAGCAGGTGGAGGCTGCGGTGGACATGAGTGTGCCACTGCGCTCCAGCCTGGGTGACAGAGTGAAACTCCGACTCAAAAAAATAAAAACTAAAAACAAATAATTGTAAAAATGTAAAAATACGTCATGGAGTTATATCATATATAACATAACACAGAGGCCTCATGAGGTCAGTGTTGCAGAGTCCCCCAAACCCGTGGCTGACTTCCTTCATTCACTCTCTTGTCCTTGAATTGCTCCTGTCTCTGCCTCTTTCCCCACTTCTGTGTCTTCAAAATCCTTGTGAGTCTCTTCTGGGTCAGGCAGTGTGTGGTCCTGACCTTTCCTGACATCCTCTTCTGCCACACTGCCCCCAGAGTGTCTCTACTGTACTCCAAAACCTCCTCATCTTCAAAGGTAGAGCAGAAAAGAGCACTGGGCTAGGAGTCTGATGGGCCTGGGTTCAAACCTTATAAAACATAACCCCCGAGCACCTTAATTCTTCCATCTTATGAACCACCTCCAGGGCCTGGCGCACAGAAAGGAGCCCGGCCGTGTAGCTGGAGAGGCCCCGGGTACTGTGTGGGGTCGTCCAGGAGCCCGGGCTATCGGAGCTACCCAGCCTCCTCGAGTTCCTGGGGCCAAGTAGGCATGGGGTAGGTAGCCCAATGAGCCCACATGCATGGGTCACAGTGCTACCTCCCTGCATCCCAGCCATAGCCCAGCAGGTTGCTGACCTTGCAGCTGAGAGGACAATTCAGACAGGAAAGAACCCACAGAGCTGGACACACCTGCACCACTACCATGTCCCTCTTTGCAAAGACTCTTTAATCCCTGGAGCCGATGGGAGGTGAGGACCACCCCTCACCTGTTATCCCTCCAAGAAAGGCCTGCTAGGTAGGCTGTTACCTGTGGGGGGCCTGCCTTTTCATTTCCTCCTTCTCTCTCCATTCTTTTCTCATCCCATTCTGCCCCTACAGGGACCTACCCCCGCGCCCCGCCCCTTTGCCCTCCCACTGGGCAGCTAAGACCCCTGGTTTCCTCAGTCTTATGGTGCAGACTCTCCAGGTGAAGCTGAGGATGTGTACAGTCAATGAGGGATAAAGACAATAACAAAAGAACCCATTTCCATCCTGGAGAGCCCCCCAGCTGACTGAATACCTAACCTCTCCCACCTGGTCCTCCTCTCTAAATTGAAGTTAATAATAGAGCCAGCTTTGTGGGGTGGTTGTACAGATCAAATGAGACCAAGCAGGTGAACGGTGTTCAGCGGGGATCCAGGCACAAAGGGCAGCTCTTAGGATTATTATTCATTATTAATGAAAGAGAAGCTGCTCAGGTGAGGACCACAAGTGGGGTGTGTGTGTGTGTGTGTGTGTGTGTGTGTGACCCCCACAGCAGGACGGAAGTTTAGGGGTGGGGTGCAGGGTTTGAAGAAAGGGGACTAGAGATTCCCCAGCCTCCTCAGCACAGACAGCAGAAGCCCACTGAGGAAGATGGAGCTCATCTTCCCAAGAGCTGGAGTCCTGTACTCTTTCCCCCTCCGTAGCCCAGTCAGATGCAGGAACTAAACCTTCATCCCATCTTCCTCTATGTTGCCTGGGTAGCTGCAAGGAGCCAGTGGCTTTCAAAGGGGATTTGAGCCCAGGCCTGGGGGACCCCATGTTTGATGCTCTTTCTTCTATATCAGTTGGATAGGCAAGGTGGGAAGGCAGAGAGATGTGTGCATGTAGGGGCAAAGGCATGGAGAGTGGAGCCTTTGGGAAGTGGGATGCAGGTTAGGCAGGCTCAGAGAGTTCAGGCACCACAGAGCCCATGATATGGGGCTGGCAAGTCACCAGTCTACCTCCCCTGCCTGCTTGGTGCTGTGCGTCTCTGTGCCTCAGAGACCTGCACTGGCCTGGCTGTGGGAGACCCAATAAGGACCGTGAAGGACCCAGTAACAGCTGCTTCCCGTAATAAGTAGGGGACACCCAGACTTCTCCCAGCCCTAGGGGCAGGTCCCTCCTGTGAGGCAAAAAAAGACTCTCTCAGAAGGAAAGACCTAAATCCCTGGTCCTTATCACTGGACCTGAGCTCAGCCCTCCAGGTTCTCCTGGGCCTCGGTTTCTCCACAACAAAGGGTCCATGCACCTGGCCCTGCGGTGCTGTTAAGGAGATAGAATTTAAGGAAACAAACCGTGTGAGGTGCGTGGACCTTGACTTTAGGGAACCCTCGTAGCTCCCTTGAGCTGGACACACTGTACCCCACACCCCCTAAACAGTGCCCAAGGGGACAGAAGAAGGGGGACATGGGGGCAGCAGGCAGGTGGGTGGTATTGGTGAAAGATGGTGGGAGAGCTCCTGCCCATCAGTTAAGCTCCCTACCCCAAGAGGAAAGGTAAGACAAGAAATGAGGCCTTGTCACACACGAGGACCTCAAGACCCCACAGCAGCCCCCTTTGGGTTTTCCCAGGGAGGTTCACAGAGGTGAGGAGGCTGGCCCAGACCCACAGCTCACCGGGGACCAACATAGACCTGACCCAGACCTTATAGGAAATTCGCTTTGGTCAAAAACTGCTGAACACTTAGCGTGGTATGGGGGAAAAGAAAAAAGAAAAAGAAAAGAAAATTCGCCAGGTTGGACTTGGTCCAGAATGGGCTGCATCCGGGCTTTGTTTCTTCCCTTGGCCGTGGATCCCACCCCCTACGGGAGACCCGGGCATGAAGGAAGGACTCAGGCCTCTAGGCCACCTGCTGGAAAGTTTTTTCCCCAATTCCAACTGCCCTCCTCTATGGCGAGTTCCCCGAGAGCAGGACTGTAGACACCATGTATGTCCCCGGAGTCCCGACATGCAGGGGAGATACGTGGGGAAAGTTTGGGAAGAAAGAAATGGTGATCTTGACATTGGGAGTCGGGCACAGCTGAGTTCAAATTGAGGTTTCGCAGTGCAGCTGACCCTCTCTGATGTAAGCTTCCTTGTCTGTGAAACGGGCTCACAATGCACAGTTCACCAGGTTTTACTGAAGGAGAAATAAGACGAACAAGGCAAATGTCTCATGGGGGACTGGGCCGTGGGCTTCCCCGCCTCTGGGTCCCCACCCCAGGCCTCCTCTCTGGATCCTCTGCTCCTGCAGCCCATGGGCTTACCCAGCAGCCCCCTTCCTTCCAAGGCAAAGAGCCAGACTAACTTTTTCTGCCAAATGTCAACACTTGGACTTTCTGACTTCCCTCGCTTTGCTCACTCACACAATTCCTTCTACCCAGAATGTCCTTAAATGAAATAAATATCTGGGTCAAAGAACGGGCACATTTTAAATGTTTCAAGACATTCAGCAGGCTGTCCTCTAAGAGGTCACCTCCATGTGTCTTCCCAACACAGGGGACAAGAAGGCCAGGCTCTGCACAACCTCGCTTCCCCTTGTGTCATCAAAGGCATCGGGCAGTGTCACTGCTACTTTTCTTTGCACTCTTTTCATGATCAGCGGGGACATGGTAGCATACAAATTTCTTCGGAAAAAAAGACCTGACTGCAGAACTTTAAATAACAAGAAGCTATTTCCTATGGGAGGGAAAGTCCAAAAATGCTGTGATGCCTCTGGGTCCCCCTTATTCTTTGAGGCAGGAGAAGGGGAGTCTGAGACAGTCATGACACCAGGAGACTTGGCCTGGAATCAGAAACTGAACCCTGCCTCCCACAGCCCACGTGACTTTGGGGATACCACTTTGACTGCCTGGCCCCCATCTGTAGTTCCAGCTACTTGAAAGGCTGAGGTAGAAGAATCACCTGAGCCCAGCAGGTTGAGGCTGCGGTGGCCGTGAGCATGTCACTGCACTCTAGCCTGCAACAAGAGTGAGATTCCAACTCAAAAAAAAAAAAAGGAAGAAAGAAAAGGGGTGGTGAAGTTTTCTCATTTGTGAAATAGGGATCTATGGAGGGGCCACTATTTGGGCAGGTCCTTGTCAACGAGCCCTGACCTCTCAGGGCTGGTAGACTTGGGGAGGCTTGGCCAGAAGAGGCCCTTCCCAGGCTGCCCAAGAGCAGAGGCGTGGACAGCAGTAGCTGTTGACTCCACATGGAGTGTGCACATTGGGCCCCATGAGCTGCTAGGGTTGCCATTGTTTTGAAAAAATCTGCTATCACTCTGATAAGCTCAACTGTCAGAAGGGATGTTATTTCTGGGCGAAAAGAGATTCTGCAGAACTGGGGCTCCTTCCTGCCAGCACCATGTGGGCCTGGTCCCTCCCACCAGACCCAGCTTGAGTGATAACCTGGGGCCTTGAGCCTGCTCCTGACAGGGGACAGCAGTGCCCATCGTAGCAGGACGCCCCCGGCCTGCTGCCCAAGACCTCCACAATGCTCTACGAGCTGATATCACCTCCTCTCCGACCCTGGATTCCTGGAATTGTCTCACGGAACGGAGGCCTGCTCTCCATCCCCCTGACAGGCCACATGAGATTAGGTTATTTCAGTCACACTAGCCATTAGGGTTTTTGGCCAGAACACATGTCTATCAAATGGCAATGGTGTTGAACTGAGAGGCCTGGATTGAGTCTCTCTAATCTGTTCTGAAATGCACTGTCCTGTTTTCAGTTATGACATGATTCTTGTCACCAGCAGCAAAGCTGGCCTCTCAGGTCCCACCATGGTCTTGGCCTGCCAAGTGTCCCTGGCAGCCGTAAATCCAGATTTGGATTAATATCCTTACTCTTGGCTATTTCAAGTCTGATCCACTCTGTTTTATTCTATTTGATTTTATTTTTTAGTACTGAATTTTAATTTACATACCACAATGTGTACAAAATGTATGTTTACATATGTATGTACTCCTGCAAACAGCATCCATGTTACCCCAGAAAGTTCCCTTGTGCCCCTTTCCAGCCAATACCCACCCCCACCCATGAGAGGTAGCCACCGATCTCACCTCTAATACCATAGATTAGTTGTGCCTGGTCGTGAACTCCATATAAAGAGAATTACAGCATGTTTTCTCTTGTGTCTGATTTCTTTCATTCAACATAATATCTGTAAAAAGTTATTATTTTGTATAATACAGGTTCATTGCAATCAGTGTGCAAGAGAAAGATCACTTAATAATATTCACCCATAGCCGGGCGTGGTAGCGTGCACCTGTAGTTCCAGCTACTTGGAAGACTGAGGCGGAAGGATCGCCGGAGCCCAGCAGGTTGAGGCTGCAGTGGCCAGGAGCGGTCACTGCACTACAGTCTGGGTGACAGAGTGAGACTCCAACTCAAAAAATAATAATAATAATATTCATCCCTGGCTGGGCTCCGTGGCTCAGCCTGTAATCCCAGCACTTAGGAAGGTCGAAGTGAGTGGATTGTGTGAACCCGTGGGTTCGAGACCAGCCTGGGCAACTTGGCAAGACTTCATCTCTGCAATACATAAAAAATTAACTGGGCATGGTAGCACGTGCCTGTAGTTCCAGCTACTTGGAAGGCTGAGGTAGAAGGATCGTTGGAGCCCAGCAGGTTGATGCTGGGGTAGCCGTGAGTGTGCCACTGCTCTCCAGCCTGGGCGGCAGAGTGAAACTCCAACTCAAAAAATAATAATAACAATAATATTCACTCCTATTCATCACTCTTATCCTTCTAATGCGTACCTTACACTTTTCAAGGCAAATGAAAATATTTTACAACTGAAATCAACTCATATTATTCTTACTATTCTCTAACCGTTTTTCCTTACTTGGCATAGCACAAGTACAGCTGTCTTTCCGTATTACCACCAGTGAGTCTACCTGGGACCTTCAATGGCTACTAGTACAGCATTGCTCATCTCCTTCTGAAAGGTGTACAAGGTGATTTTGTACACAGTATTTGTTTCTCTCTTGTTTGTCCATCTCTCTCACTTCCTAGACAACATGCTTAATACGAGCAAGAAACTTGTGGACCTCAAAGTTCACAGCTGTCTCCCCAGAACTTAGTGGGTGCTCGGTAAACACTGTGAGTGAATAGACAAGTTGCAACGGACACCCTCACACACACATTCATGCAAGCTAGTTTAATGATATTTGCAAGAAAATTCCTAAAAGCAGGACTGTTAGCCCAGAAGGAATGCATATTCATTTTTATTTTATTTTTATTTCAATAGCTTTAGGAGGTACACATGATTTTCGTTACATGGATGCACTGTACAAGCAAAGTGGCCAAGAAGTCTGGGCGTGGTGCACCCTCCACCCCTACCTATGCACACTATACGCAACAGGTGATTTTTTTCATCCCTCCTTTCCTTTTCAACCTCCCCTTCTGAGTCTCTAGTGTCCCTTATACGATCCTCTATGCCTTTGTAGATCCTCCATTTAGCTCCCACTTATAAGTGAGAGCATGTGATGTTTGGTTTTCCGTTTCTGTACCTGTGTTACTTCACTTTGGATGATGCTCTCCAATTCCATCCAAGTTGCTGCAAAAGACATTATTTCATTCTTTTTTATGGCTGAATAGTGTTCCAGGAATGCGCATTCTTAAGTTTTTCGTTACACGTTGCCAAACTACTTCCCAGAAAGACTCATTTTTGCATGTGCTGATTGTACCAATATTTCTTGAAAGCTGTCTTTTGCCAGGCTCTGTCCCAGGTGCCAGGGACACAGTCCTTGTGGAGGACCAGAACACCCGCCCACAGAGGGGGAAGGCCTGAAGCCGCGTCCCCACTGCCAGTCCTTACCTATGTAAGCTTTTGAAATGTTTTCTGTTGGATGAAAAGGGACATCTTAGGCCGAGCATGGTGACTAATGCCTGTAATCCCAGCACTTTGGGAGGCCAAAGCGAGAGGATGGCTTGAGCCAGAGGTTCAAGATCAGCCTGGGTATTGTGGCAAGACCTCGTCTCTCCAATAAATCAAGAAAAATTAGCCGGGCGTGGTGGTGCATGCCTGTAGTTCCAGCTACTTGGAAGGATTGCCTGAGCCCAGCAGGTTGAGGCTACAGTGGCCATGAGCGTGAGTGTCACTGTACTCCAGCCTGGGTGACAGAGGGAGACTCCTGCTCAAAACAAAGCAAAACAAAACAAAACAAAACAAGAAGATGAGAGGACAAGCTTGCAGATATCTGGTGGAAAATGATCCAGGCAGCAGGTGCAAAGGCCCTATGATAGCCACAAGTCTGTGTTTGAGGGACAGCAAAGGAGGCCAGTGTGGCTGAAATGGAAAGGCAAAATTGGGCTGGGTTATGCAGGGCATTGAAGACTTTTGACTTTTACTCTGAGTGAGATAGAGAGCCCCAGGGGGATTTGAGCAACAGAGGAACACAATCTGAGTCACACTTGAACACCATCGCTCAGGCTGCTGTGTTGAGCATAAACTGTAGAGGGGCAGAAATGGTACCAGTGAGGGCACTGCTGCAATAAACCAGGTGAAGGATGAGCTGGAAGTGGTCAGACTCTGGATATGTTTTATTTTATTTTATTTTATTTATTTTTTGAGTTGGAGTCTCACTCTGTTGCCCAGGCTGGAGTACAGTGGCACACTCACAGCCACCACAGCCTCAACCTGCTAAGCTCAGGCGATCCTTCTACTTCAGCCTTCCAAGTAGCTGGAACTACAGGAGAGCGCCATCACGCTCAGCTATGGATATATTTTAAAGATGATGCCAATAAGATTTGCTGGAGAATCAGATGTATTTGTGTTTTTTTGTTTGTCCTGTTTGTTTGTTTGTTTGTTTGAGTTGGAGTCTCACTCTGATGCCTGGGCTGGAGTGCAGTGGCACACTCACGGCCACCCCAGTGTCGACCTGCTGGGCTCTGACAATCCTTTTGCCTCAGCCTCCCAAGTAGCTGGAACTACAGGTGCGTGTTACCACCCCTGGCTAAATTTTTGATTTATGGTAGAGACGAGGTCTCACCAAATTGCCCAGGCTGGTCTCAAAACCACAGGCTCAGGCAATCCACTTACCTCGGCCTCCCAAAGTGCTGGGATTACAGGCAGAGCCACGGAGCCTGGCCTGTTTTGTATCACTGTGTAACACATTACTGCAAAATCTAGTGCTAAAAACAATAGCAAGCATGTATTATTGTTCATTGTTTCTGTGAATCAGGAATTCGGGAGCAGCTTAGCTGGAGAGTTTTGGCCCAGGGTCTCCCATGAGGCTGCAGTCAAGACTTTGGCTAAGACCGGGCATGGTGTGCACCTATAGTTCTGGCTACTTGGAAGGCTGGGCCAGAAGGATTGCTGGAGCCCAGCAGGTTGATGCTGTGACTGTGAGTGTGTCACTTTACTGCAGCCTGGGCAACAGAATGAGACTCCAACTCAAAAAAAAAAAAAAAAAAAAGCAAGTCTGACAGCCACATTATACTCAATAGAAGTTGATCCCAAGTCTGGCCCACATTCTAGGTGTGGGTGTGAGAGAGAGTCAAGGACAACTCCGAGGTCTTCAACCTGAGCCCCTGGAAGGATGGAGCTGCCACCGATAGATGTGAAGATTGAGAGGATATAAGTTTGCAGGGAGATGGGGAGTTCAGTGTGGCCTGCAGAGTCTCTTGTACTTGGGAAGGAGGCGTCGAGTGGCTTCTTAAAAATCAGTTGCCCCTTCCTCTTGTCACCCACTTTCCCCATGGGCATGGCCATCTGCTTTCAGACACCTTTGCTTCTGCTTTTGGTGGCCTGTGGTCTTGGCCAGCAGCTCTCGGTCCTGGGTCTAGTGCCCACATCAACTCTACACTCTCAGGTCTTGGTTCAGCAGAGCTAGCAAGAGGTTGGGAGGGGCCTAGGAGTTCTGCTGCCCAGGGAGCAAGCATTGCTAGTGATTTTCAGAATCTAAGAGGCCATGGGACAGAAAGCCTTCTGCAAATTCCCAGCCATGGGAAGCTCTGGCCAAAGCCCTGGGGGAGATCTGAAGGAAATGGAAGCCTGGGTGAGGAACCCAACCTCTCTGGGTCTCCAAGATGTTACCTAAGCAGCCAAGAGCCAGCCTTCACTTTGAAGGTAGCTCATGCCTTTAATTCCAACACTTTGGGAGGCCGAGGCAGGAGGATCACTTGTGCTAGGAGTTTAAGACCAGGCTGGGCAACATAGTCAGACTTCATCTCTATAAAAACAAAATAGGCCGTGTGCAGTGACTCAAGCCTGCAATCTCAAGCGCTTTGGGATGCCAAGGTGAGGGGATTGCCTGAGCCCACGGGTTCAAGAACAGCCTGGGCAACTTGGCGAGACCTCATCTCTACAATGAATTAAAAAATCAGCCGAGTGTGGTAGTGTGCACCTATAGTTCCAGCTACTTGGAAGGCTGAGATGGAAGGATCTCCTGAACCCAGCAGGTCAACCCCGGAGTGGCTGTGAGTGTGCCACTGCACTCCAGCCTGGGCGACGAGTGAGACTCCAACTCAAAACAAACAAACAAAACAAAAATAATCTTGTTACCACTGACATGTATCACCTTCCTGAGGGCTGGAGAAGTACCTGGCACCAGGCTTTGGGCACCCAGTGACTCCACACCACCTCCAATCTCCATCAACTCTCCTGAACTCTCAGGCACCGGCCATAGGTTCCCTTGCTTGATCTCAGTTCACCCTGCAACCTGGTTCTCAGAGAAATCAAGCATCATCAGCTGTCACACAACCTGGGGACCCCATGCCCTACACCTGCAGGCAGCTGTTCTAGGCAGGGCTAGATTGGTTCCCTTTCCTGAACTCAGGGACGAGCAGAAACGCCACAGTTTCAACTCCTGGCCCAAGACCACCACGTTGTGGTACTCTAAGGGGCCAACCCCCACAACGCTTGTGAATGTCCCACCTCTCCGACATGTGAATAGGCACCCTCCACACCCCCAGGTTGTATATGGAGCAGCAAATCTCCTTCTCCATCTCAAAAAAAGAAGCTGTGGAGCCTCTGTGGAAGAATTATATTTTATTTTATTTTTGAATCAGGGTCTCACTGTGTTGCCAGGGCTGGAGTGCAGTGGCACAATCATGGCCATGGCAGCCTCGATCTGCTGGGAGGTGATCCTTTTGCCTCAGCTTTTCAAGTAGCTGGGACCACAGGCATGCACCACCTTGTCCGGCTAATATTTTTTATTTATTGCAGAGATGAGGTCTCGCCATGCTGCCCAGACTGGTTTCAAACCCCTGAGCCTCTGCCTCTCAAATTCCTGGGATTATAGGGGTGAGCCACCACGCCCCACTGTAAGCTATTTTTAAATGTTGTTCAGGGGGAAATCTATCTGGGTGTCAGAGAATTGAGGGAGAGACAGAGGGAGGAAATCAACTGAAAATAGACAGGCCTCCTTGGCCCTAAGTTTCTTAACATGCATGTATTTGTTTGATAGCTATTTATTGAGCACCTACTACATGAGCAGTGAGTGAGACGAGTCTGGTTTAGACTCTAGTGAGGGACGGGAGTCAGACAATAAATGAAGAGATGGGTCATTCAACATGTAAGAGAGCATATGTGCTGTGGAAAGAAATAAAGCAAGAGAGGGAGGAAGAGAAGCAGTACTCCCCCAAACTCGGCCAGTGATGATGAACACCTGTGTCCGCCATCTTCCCAACACCTACGAGTTAGAGATCGCTAGCCCCATTTCCCAGAAGGCGAGGGAAGCTGAGGCTCCGATGCACCAGGCTGTGCTCAAGCTCACACAGCTGGGAAGGGAAGCCCCCCAATGCTGATGTATCATCCACAGCCCTCTGCCCTGTAGCTCATCAGGCCTCCTGAGCCTCAGTCTGCCATCTGTAAAATGGGAATGTACTAAAGCTTCCAGCGGTTGCAGGACAGCTCTGTTCACAGTGGGCCTCATGAGCTGTGATGCCAACCCAGGCCAGGTGTGCAGGATGCTAAGTGGCGGAAGTGCTGCTGGCCAGCGGTGGCAGGGGGCGGCCTGAGCATTCCCACCAGTTGGACAGAGGCTGCGATGCCCCCATTCAGAAGTCAGGGCACTCTCAGAGATTATGGCATTATTTCCTCATTGATGCCTCCCCACAAGGCTGCCAGATTCCAACTCCTAAATATCCAGGTTCTCTTCTGTTCAAAGACCCCCCTGCCCTTGTGGCTCCTCAGCACCCACAGGAGTCAGGCCACATGCACCTTCCTGTTCCTATTGACATCCAATCCCTTGTCAGGTTCCCCTCAAATATCTTCAAGTTCCCCTCAAATATGAGGCCTTCCCTGAAAAGTTCATGTACTCTGTTTGCCTGGCTCTTGGTTTTCCCTCTCCTGAGGTCCCACTCATTTTCTGTCCCTGTACTGCTTCTGACTTGAAGGTGACTTGACAGAGTGAGACTCCAACTCAAAAACAAAAAAACCCCATAGTTTTCTTTCTCTTATTTTTTATGTAATTAAATTAATTTATTTATTTTGAGTCAGTGTCTTACTCTGTCACCCAGGCTGGAGTGCAGTTGTGTCCTCATGGCCACTGCAGCCTCGACCTGCTGGTCTTAGGCAATCCTTCTACCTCAACCTTCCAAGTCGCTGGAACTGCAGGTGCACGCCAGCGTGCCTGGCTAATTTTTTGGTTTATTGTAAAGATGAGGTCTCACCACGTTACCTAGGTTGGTCCCAAACCCCTGGGCGCAGGCGATCCTCTCACCTCTGCCTCCCAAAGTGCTGGGATTTCAGGTGTGAGTCAGCGTGCCCAACCATCTTTCTCTTCTTAAAAAAAAGAAAAAGATGTTTTTCAGATTATTGCATTGTTAAGCACTTATACAGAAAACCTGGAAAATACAGAACAACACAAGGCGGTAAATTAAACTACCTATTATCTTTATGCCCAGGGATGAGCACTCTTTCTGTTTTGCTGTGCTGTATTGCCTTCTAGACTTTTCTGTATGGATTGGTTTTATAGCAGACACACTGATCGATAAGTCATGCCATTTCACTTGAGAGATCTTGCGTCTCCGAAAGAGTTTCTTCTTCCTCCCTGAGGATCCGCTGCCATCATGAATGACCCAGTAACTCTCTGACCGGGAAATTCACAACCAACTATCTACTTCAGCGGAAACAAATGATCATTGGTGTTCTTCACCCCTGAAAGATAACAGTACCTAAGACAGAAATTCTGGAAAAACTAGCCAAAATGTACACACCACTGAATGTCACCTTTGTATGTGGATTCAGAACTTATTTGGTGGTGGCAAGACAAGTGTCTTTGGCATGATTTACGATTCCTTGGATTATGCAAAGAAAAATGAACCCAAACAAAGACTTGCAAGATGTGGCCGGTATGAGAAGGATAAGACCTCAAGGAGGCAGCGCAAGGAACGCAGGAACAGAATGAAGAAAGTCAGGGCGACTGTCTAGGCCAATGTTGGTGCTGGCAAGCAGAAATGAAGTGTCTAGCAGCGAGCTGGAGACTGGATAACAGGAAACAAGCAAAGATGATGCAGTGATGATATCTGTGGCCATTGTGTGGATTTTTCACGACTGACTTAATAAGCAAAAAAGTTTCATGTGAAAATACATAAATAAATAAAAGAGTTTATTTCGTGAACAGGTTAAATTCTGCCAGTTCTTAACCTACTCCTAGAATGATATGCCCAGCATTTATTGATCACCTACTGTGTGCCAGATCCTATGCTGAGGAACTGATATGCTTTCATCCTTACAATAACCCTGGGAGGTTGGAAATTTCACAGAGAAAGAAACCAAGGTTCAGCGAGGCCCAGGCACTTGTCCAGGGACACACAAGTGGTAGGTGGCAGTCTCAAACCCAGGGCTGAGTGACTGCAGTCTTGGCACTCATCCACCAGGTGGCGAGTTCCTTACTCTAGAGAAGGTTTACACCTCAACTGCATTTTTACAGTTGGGACAGAGAGCTGGGTTCAAATTCCAGCCCTCCAACCTTTTGGTTGTGTGGCCTGGACCGGTTAGGAACCCTCTCTGAGGCTCAGTTTTCTCATCTGTGCTCTGCAGGGGTGCTATGAGGGGGACATGCAATCCCAGGCAATACGCCCAGGCCCCTGGGCTCTGGCGAACTCTGCCCCACCAAGCGTCCTCATGCCGATGCCAGTGAGATGCTGCTCTGAGGTGCTAGCTTTCAGGGCTGCTCCTGCTGCTGGCGGGAACTCAGGTCAGTTTAGGAGATGACAGAAAAACCCTTTGATGGGTCCCTCCTGGCATGACAAAGCCTCTCCCAAGGCTGGAGGAATTTCCAGGCAAGGTGCCACCTTAAGACTGGGGATAGGTCGGGCGCGGTGGCTCAAGTCTGTAATCCCAGCACTTTGGAGGCCGAGGTGAGAGGATTGCCTAAGCTCAGGGGTTCGAGACTAACCTGGGCAATTTGATGAGACCTCGTCTCTCCAATAAATTTAAAAAAATAAGCCAGGTGTGGTAGTGCGTACCTGTAGTTCCAGCTACTTGGACGACTGTGGCATAAGGATTGCCTGAGCCCAGCAGGTCAAGGTTGCAGTGGCCGTGAGCATGCCACTGCACTCCAGCCTGGGTAACAGATTGAGGCTCCAACTCAAAAAAAAAAAAAAACAACAACTGGGGTTGAAAGTCTGGGATGGCAAGTAGGAACACGGGGCCCCTTTTAAGTGGTTTTAACCTGCCCTGACTCTTGGCTCTTGGTTCCTCTGGGTGGGGCCCTGAATGCTGGGCCCAGCACTTGGTAAACATGCGAGGCTAATCCTCCTGCCTGCTGCCCCCACCTTTCCTTTCCTCCCCTCCCTGGCTTTGGTCCCTGGAAGGTCTGCACAAAGGTCACCTCCTCACCTGGGCCTCCTCACCAGGGCCTCCCCTGACCACTCTGGCTAAAAGAGCTCCCCACTGCCCCCCACTCTCCACTTGCTACTGTTTGGACGTGGACCCTCTACTAGAATGTGTCATCTCTAGACCCCTGACACCTTTCCTATGCCAGACCTGGTGTAGGGTAGGTGTCCAATCAATTTATTAAGTGAATGGTAAAAAAAAAAACACATCATATCTGGCCAGGTTTGGCGGCTCATGCCTGTCATCCCAACACTTTAGGAGGCCAAGGTGGGAGGATCACTTGAGGTCAGGAGATCAAGAACAGACTGGGTAACATAGTGAGATCTTGTCTCTAAAAAAACCCCCAAAACCCAAAACAAAACAAAAAAAAAAACCTCAACCTGTAATTGGTGCTAGAGGGTCTGCTGGGCAGTGAACCCTTGAACAAGACAGAGGTGGCCCCAGCCACAGCAGGAGGACCTCATCGGGGCTGGGGAGTGCAGAGGCCCCTGGAGGCATCTCCTCTGGATTGAGGTCCCCAGGGAAGAGGGGAGCTGCCCCACGGGGCCACGGTTTCTCTAAGACAGCAGAATTCATAGCCCAATGGCTCCAGAACAGGCCAATAGATCCTGACAGGGGTGAGGAAACTGAGGCCCAGAAGGGGTGGTGGGAAGGGCCCTGCAGGAGAAGCAGGGAGGCTGTGATGGAATTTGCCTCAACCACCCACAGACTAAATGGTCTCTGGCAAGTGGCCTCCCTTTTCAAAGCCTCAGCTTTCTCATCTGTAAAATGGGGCCACAAGTTCCCTCTTGCCTGTGCACAGACAAACTGTGAGTGCCCCATTGTCTGGAACACAAGGATGGCTGTGCCTGCCTCACAGGGCAGCTTGTTGTGAGGATTACAGGAGACAATAGAAGGGAAAGTGCTTAGACCTTTGGGTGACCAGGAAAGACCCCACCATTATTATTGTTACCATTATCATCACGTGCCTGTAATCCCAACACTTTAGAAGGCTGAGTTGGGAGGATCGCTTGAGGCCAGGAGTTCGAGACCAGCCCGGGCAACACAGTGAGACACTGTCTCTACAAATAAAAAAATAAAGAAAATATTTACTACTGCACCACATAAATGCCCCCTTTGATAAGTGGTTCCTAAACCCTACTGCATATTAGAATCACGTGGTGAGCCCAAAAATGACCATGAACAGGTGCCCAGTCCCCAACCACGATCCAGATTTAACGGCCTGGAGTGGAACCTAGGCATTTATATTTTTCTTTTATTTTTAATTTTTTAAAGTCACCTCAGGTGACTTTATTGTGCAGTCAAGATTGACAAATATTGCTTCTGAAGCTCTTAGAATAAAACTACAGCTTTTGTCTTTGCAGAAAGTCTCACCGTGGTACCAATGAAGGCAGAAGAATGAGCGCAATATGGGGTGGTCTTGAGGTTTTCTCACTTCATCTTAAAAGGGCAAACTTGCTCATTCATTATTCAGTGAATCTTTACTAAGTTCCAACTCTGTGCTGGGCACTGGGATACAGTGCTGAGCACAACAGATAAGGTCTCTGCTCTGCCGGGCTTGGAAGACAGAGAGAAACACACAGTTGCCAGGTAATGGAAGGTACTAGGAGCACTCGCTTTGTGTTCAACTTTGTGGCGTATCAGTCATTAAGATTTTTAAGTGCAAAGTGAGGATATTTCTTTTAAATTACATATCTTACTAAACTTCTCTATTATTTTTCTTCAGCTTATATGTAAATATAGCTGTGATCTATGAGGTCCATCAAATAAGAGTTCTCTCTTGTCCCTAAACTCCTTTAGATGGTAGGATTATTTTTATGAAGATTTCAATTAAAAGTGCTTAATACGAAAGGGGGCCCCTTCCCCTTCCCAACCCCAAAAACTCTGAGTAAAACAAGTGCTTTAGAAGACATGCACCATCATTATTTGGCTTTCTCATACCACTCCACGATGACAAAAGAGGACAGAAGCCCAGCCTATTATTACAGAGAGTAATAAACCTTTCTCCTTCTTGTGTATCATTATTGACACACATTATTGACATAAGAAAAATTAACGAAGAGAATCTGGCCCAGTATTAGTTCTCTGATTTTGGGGAGAAGGTTAGGGGATTGGAGACGGACACAGACCCCTTTGAGAATCAGATGAAAGCTGAGATCCCTCTCTCCAGGAGACTGAACACATGGAGATACACACAATTTTGCAAACAATTTCAGGGTCTCATGGACCCAGGTGTAGAGTGCCTGGGATAGCTATGACAACACCGACATCAGTCCAAAGCCATCTTCTGAGCTCCTGTATTACACCTCCATATAAGGAAACACCAATTCACAAAAAAGAGGAAAAAGACATCAGTTGCTAGGTTCAGCACAGAAGACCTCGTGTCACCGTGCAGGAGTCCACCTGGCACAGCCGGCAAAGCCAAAAGAGTCCAGAAATAACATTTCCACATCAAGACAGGACAGGTGAGAGACATCAGCAGTGCCCTTTAGGGACCTACCACAGCAGAAAACAAAGAAACAAACAGCCACAGAGCAACTCACCTGCAGAACTCTTCCTGACAAGAAGTTCTGTCTGCAGTAATTGTAACTTGCCTGCACACCTTCTTTTGTACTCAGCTGCCATCCCTACATTTGGGAGAAAAAGCAAACTGAATTCACTCTGTCTTTAGTGCCAACTCTGGTAATAAAACCAAGCTGTTAGGCTAGACACATACCTTATATGCTCGTAGAAGGGCGAGATAATCGCTGTTTGCAAAGGCAAATTCCAGCTTTTTCTGGTTGGCTTCCTCCTTTTTATCCCAGGGAGACACCTAAAGGAAGAAAACCAGATTCAAAAGACTCATTTTATGAGGTTTTCAATGGCACTTTCCTACTGGTAAAGCCAGATGCCTTGCGAGAGCGTTTGCGTGACGTCAGCGGGCCAGCGATTACAGGCAAAGTCGGCAGCAGCTAGGAAGTCAATAGTCTCACTCGTCCCGGGAGTCTGTCCACCCACCCCAACTGGGCTCCTCTGGGTCTTTTAGTTCCAAGTGCAAGTTATCAAAAAGTCACGCATTATAAAGCTACATCAAACCTAAATTGCATTATCTCTACGGTATCTTTATTTTACAGATTCCTGTCCAGTTTTTACATTTGAGTCTTCCCTGCTTCTCTACCCATAACTAATGTTTTCCTCCTGTTTTTTAATAACGTTTACAGGTCTTCCTTTTTTCTACACATTTATAAAATCAGCAGAGAAGTTCATTTTGGGCTTCACCCACACTGATTCCTTCATCCAGTGACATTTCTCTGCTTTCTCGGACTCTGAAACACCAGCATGGGCTGCAGTGGTTCCTCCCAGCAGCTACACCAGGGCCCTGGCTAGACACCACTGGAAGCACTGGAAGTCAACTATGCTGCTTCTCCCTGTTTGTACATGTGAATAACTTTATAGCTAACACAACAACTAAATTTTAGTTTTTGACGTTATGTTTACAAAGCCCAGCAAAGAACAGGTGCTCAATTCTGACCAAGGAAGACATCAACACTTCTTTTTATTTTATTTTATTTATTTTTTGAGTCAGAGTCTCACTCTGTCGCCCAGACTGGAGTGCAGTGGCACGCTCCTGGCCACCGCAGCCTTGACTTGCTGGGTTCTGGTGATCCTTCCGCCTCAGCCTTCCAAGTAGCTGGAACTATAGGCGTGCACCACCACACCCAGCTAATTTTTTGATTTATTGTAGAGATGAGGTCCTGCCAAGTTGCCCAGGTTGGTCTCAAACCTGCAAGTTCAGACAATCCTTACCTCGGCCTCCCAAAGTGCTAGGATTATAGGCGTCAGCCACCACGCCCAGCTGACATCAACACTTCTAATGAGTCTTTCTGTATTCCAGTACAAGGAAATGGTCAGTGAGAGATTTATTTAGATGACTGGAGAGAAGGCAATAGCGGTCTTGCTCGCAATGTTGATACTGACCCCAGGCCCATAGCAAGTGCTGCTACCGCTTCTGGTCCTTAGTTTTACCGGGGTTGTTAAGTGAGGAGCTGGACTAAGACCTTTTTCAGATCCGTGAGTTTACAGTTCTATGAAGTGTAACATTACACCTGAAGAAAATGATTACATCCATCTATTCCTCCATCTATGCAAGATAAGTCATGGTAAAAATAAAGGCAGGGCCGGGTGCGGTGGCTCAGACTGTAATCCCAGCACTTTGGGAGGCCGAGGCAAGAGGATTGCCTGAGCCTGTGGGTTCGAGACTAGCCAGGGCAACTTGGTGAGACCGCGTCTCTATAAATTGGAATGGTAGCGTGTGCTTGTAGTTCCAGCTACTTGGAAGGCTGAGGTGGAAGGATCGCTGGGGCCCAGAAGGTTGAGGCTGCGGTGGCCATGAGCATGCCACTGCACTCCAGCCTGGGTGACAGAATGAGACTCTAACTAAAAAAAAATTAAAAAATTAAAAAAAATAAAGGCAGGCAGACACTCCAGCCAACAACAGGGCCCCCACTCTTCTGAAGTACACACAGAGCAGCCTCCAGGACAGACCATGTGCCTGACCATGAAATGAAGCTCAGGATGTCCTAAGGGATTCCACATTTAATGGGTCTTCCCCTTTCAGACATTGGAGAAGGAGAGCAAACAAACCCTAAAGCAAGCAGAAGGAAGGAAATAATAAAGCACAGACACAAAATGGAGAATAAAAAAAATCAATAAACCCCAAAGCTGGTTCTCTGAAAAGAACAAGATTGACCAACCTGTAGCCAGACCAACCAAGAAAAAGAGAGAGAAGCTTAAAGTGATGTAATCAGAAAGAGGGTACACTACTACTAACCTTACAGAAATAAAAAGGATTACAAATAAATGCTATGAATAATTACATGCAATAAATTAGATATATGAAATAGACAAATCCCTAGAAAGATACAAACTAACAAAACTGACACAAAAAGAGACACTCTGAATAGACCTATAACAAGTCAAGAGATTGAATTGGAAATTTAAAAACTACCCGCAGAAAAACCCCCTCAGGCTCAGGTGGCTTTACCACTGACTTCCACTAAACATAAAAGGAATTAGTACCATTTTTCTTCACAAATGCTTCCAAAAAATAGAGGATAAGAGAATATGTCTCAACATATTTTACGCAGCCAGTGTTATCTTGATACCAAAACTAAAGACGTTACAAGAAACTATAGGCCAATATCTCTTACGAATCTAGATGCAAAAATCTTCACAGAATATCAGCAAAAGGTTAAAGGGCAGTAATGCTAAGGGGTTTCTTTATAAGGTGGTGAAACATCCTTATTTCTTATTATTATTATTTGAGTTGGGGTCTTGCTCTGTCACCCAGGCTGATTTGCCACTCCAGTGGCATGATCACAGCTCATTGCAGCCTTGACCTTCTGGGCTCATGTGATCTGTCCACCTTGGCCTCCCTTGTAGCTGGGACTACAGGTGTGCGCAACCATGCCCGGCTAATTTTTTACTTTTTTTTGTAGAGATGGGGTCTTGCTATGTTGTCTAGGCTTGTCTCAAACTCCTGGGCTCAAACAATCTTCCTGCATCAGCCTCTCAAAGTGCTGGGATTACAAGTGAAACCCACCATGGCTGGCCTTGAATTGTATGCCTTTTTTTTTTTTTTTTTGAGTCGGAGTTTCACTTTGTCGCCCAGACTGGAATGCAGTGGGTGCTTCCGGCCACCGCAGCCTCGACCTGCTGGGCTCCGGCGATCCTTCCGCCTCAGCCTTCCAAGTAGCTGGAACTACAGGCACGTGCCACCACGCCCGGCTAATTTTTGATTTATTGTGGAGATGAGGTCTCGCCAAGTTGCCCAGGTGGGTCTCAAACCCGCGGGCTCAGGCATTTCACTCACCTCAGCCTCCCAAGGCGCAGGATTACAGGCTGAGCCACCGAGCCCAGCTGAACTGTATGCTTTAAATGGATAAACTGTATGATAAGTAAATCATATTTCAATAAAGCTGTTTTAAAAAGGGGTAAAATGTACTTATTGCCTTGTCACACAGGGACATCTGTAGCTCCTTTGCATTTTTCTGATTTTTCTATAATGTATAAGTATAGCACAAAAAAGGACATCTGGATTATTATTATGTTTTTTTGAGACAGAGTCTCACTCTGTTGCCCAGGCTGGAGTGCAGTGGCACGCTCAGGGCCACCACAGCTTCGACCTGATAGGCTCAGGCGATTTTTCCGCCTCAGTCTTCCAAGTAGCTGGAACCACAGGAGTGCCACCACGCCTGGCTATGGATTATCCTTCTTTTTTTTTAGTTGGAGTCTCTGTTGTCCAGACTGGAGTGCAGTGGCACATTCCTGGCCACCGCAGCCTCGACCTGTTGAGCTCTGGCGATGTTTCTGCCTCAGCCTTCCAAGTAGTTGGAACTACAGGTGTGTGCTACTACGCCCAGCTAATTTTTTGATGTACTGTAGAGACGAGGTCTTGTCAAGTTGCCCAGGTGAGTCTCGAACCCACAGGCTCAGGCAATCCACTTGCCTCAGCCTCCCAAAGTGCTGGGATTACAGGCTGAGCCACCAAACCCGGGTTGGATTATTCTTAATAAGTTATATCTCCAGTTCTTCAGCTTTATTTGGGGCATGGATCTCTTTGAGAATCGATGGAATCATGCCCCGGAAAATTCACATCCAACATACAAGCACATTTTTAAGGGACTCAAAAACCCTGATGCCTCCACAGTTTCCACAGACTCCAGTTTAGAGAATGTTGTTTACTTACAAAAGGAGACTTGAAGGCCAAACTGGCAGCAATGGTGAGAGCAGGATCCAAACAGCGGAAGATGGACCCAAACAGCATGAGCTTGCCGATTCTCACATCCACGGGCAGAGAGGCCAGGTGGTATCCAAGCGGGGTCAATTTCTCATCAGGGGTTAATGCTCCCAAGTCTCGTAATCGTATTTTTGAGGCACGAAGAGAATCGGTGTGTGGAGGTTCAATGAGCCGAGAGAACACGGACTGGAGATTATGAGCGCCGAACATCTCCAAAATTTTAATTCTGAGAGAGAAAACAAAATAATGACTTGTCAATTTTATTTCTGGTGGAAAGACACAGAGGAATGACTTCTTTCTTGAGTGAGACTAATTTACAATTTCCCAGATATAGGCTTTTATAAACCACACAATGTTCGTTGAAATCGAACTTTAAAAACCTCTCATGAGTCTTCCAGTCCTCCCAGCAATACACCCCAGAAACTCACTTTCAGATCCTGAAGTATGTTCATATTCAGAATAAAATTATAAACTTTCAAATGCTTTTTTCTATAACAGTGGCTTCAAACTATGAAACAGAATTCAAATGACAAAGATAGCAAGTGTTGGCAAGGACTGGAGAAATTAGAACCCTTGTGTGCTGCTGTTGGTGGGAATGTAAATGGTAGGAATGGAAAATGGAAAACAGGATGGAGGTTTCTCAGGAAATTAAGGTAGAACTCCCAAGATGATCCAGCAATCCCACTTCTGGGGACACATCCAAATGGACTGAAGTCAGGCTCTTGCAGAGATATCTGCACTTCCATGTTCACGGCAGCACTATTCACAATTGCCAAGATATGGAATCAACGAAATGTCCATTGAAAGATGAGTGGATAAAGAAAATGTGGCATATAGATACAATGGACTACTGTTCTGCCTTAAAAAAGGAGGAATTCTGCAACAAGTGACACTATGGATGAAACCCTGAGGACAAGATGGTAAGTGAGGCAAGCCAGTCACAGACAGACTGTGTGATTCCACTTAGAAGACGGACCTAAAAGAGTCAAACTCACAGAAGCAGAGTGGAATGGTGACTGCCGGGGCTGGAGTGAAGGGGACGGGGAGTTTAATGTCCCATGGGTATAAAGCTTAGTGATGCAAGATGAGTAAGATCTAGAGTGCTACTTTACAACCCTGTGGCTACAGCCAACAAGACTATGTTGTGCACTCAGAAACCCATTGAAAGGGTAGATCTTGGCCAGGCATGGTGGTGCATGCCTGCACCTTGGGAGGCTGTGGTGGGAGGCTTAAGATCCAGAATTCAAGACCACACTAGGCAACATGGTCAGACACCATCTTTAAAAAACCATTTTAAAAAATTAGCTGGTCATGGTGGCAGGCCCCATAGTTCCAGTTACTCAGGAGGCTAAAGCAGGAGGATTCTTTGGGCCAGGATGTTCAAGGTGGCAGCGAGCTATGATTGCATCACTGTAATCCAGCCTGGGCAACAGAGTAGGACCCCTCACTCTAAAAAAATAAAGAGTAAACTGAAAATGATTAGCTTAAACAGTTATGACTGCTATACAATTAAAGGTATTTATTTTTTTAAAAAATGAAAATTATCCACATGTTCTCACATCTGAAATCGCAGCCATTGTGTGTTTGGGTTTTTTTTTTGAGTCAGAGTCTCACTCTGTCACCCAGGTTGGAGTGCAGTGGCACGCTCACGACCACCACAGCCTTGACCTGTTGAACTCAGATGATCCTTCTGCCTTAGCCTTCCAGGTAGCTGGAACCACAGGTGTGCGCCATCTCACCCAGCTAAGTTTCTGATTTATTGTAGAGATGAGGTGTCGCCAAGTTGCAGAGGCTGATCTCAAACCCTTGGGCTCAGGCAATCCTCTCGCCTCTGCCTCCCCAAGTACTGAGATCACAGGCGTGAGCCACCACATCCTTCTTGGAGTCATTGTTTATGAAATTACCCTGCATCGTGTCCTGCCTTATGACAGCTCTTGAAAAACTACTGTTTTAAATTATGAACTCTACAATTTCTTCAAAAGAGAAAAATATAAACAGAGAAAATTATATTTGCTTCACTTATAATTCCTTTTAAACTTATATACATATAGTCGACTTATATGCATATAGTTTTACCTTTTTGTTAATGCATACATGCTTGGTACCTAGCTCCATGTATTTCACTAAAGACACACATTGACAGTGATTCACTTAAATTTCAAATGGAAAAAGAAGAGTTAACTATGTTGGCCTATATAACTTGCCTGTTTTCCCACTCTTAACTATCTGAGTTGTTTTAAAATCACATTCCGTTTTCCCCTTCTCTTGTCTTCCTTCATGGGTCAACCAACTCCCAAAGCTCACGAATCCCTTCATCCCCTAAGTTCAGGGCATCAGCTCTCCCCAGTTCCTTAAGCCCAGACCATGGATACCCAAATACAGGACCTCTTCTTGTATCCTATGGTTTCCCTATGCTTCACCCAGTGCCTGGAAAACGAGAGGCTTAAAATACACCTGCTGGTTTAAAGAAGTGCTATTTCATCTTTGTATAAGCTATTATTTTCCCCTTACGGTTATTTACATGGGCATACTCCCTTGAGGTAGTGACCAGGTCAAAGAACATAGACAGTTTTAGAGTTCTTACGTGTCACCAAGCAAATTTTCAGAAAGGTTGAATCAAAGTTTCCCAGCCTTAATGACAGTGAGTTGGAACATTTTCTCACTGAATCCTATTTTATGACATTTGTTCATTAGGCAAATAATGGAGTTTTCGACTTTTGTTCACTTTTCCCTGGGATAAGCTGATACTGGTATTGCCCCAGCAGAAATTCCTGGATAAGTTCGATTCTTTTCCTAACTTACAAATGTATCTGGAAGCTCTATTTTAGGGCCCTGCTCTGCAACATAAGAGATCTTTATGTGCAGGAGTTAAAAGGCATGATGAAGGGCTTGGTGGCACATCCTGTAATCCCAGCATTTTGGGAGGCTGAGGTGAGTGGATTGCCTGGGCCCATAGGTTCAAGACCAGCTGGGCAACTTGCCGAGACCTTGTCTCTACAATAAAATAAAAAATAGCTGGGCATAGTAGTGCACGTCTGTAGTTCCGGCTACTCGGAAGGCTGAGGTGGAAGGATCGCTGGAGCCCAGAAGGTGGACACTGGGGTGGTCATGAGCGTGTGTGCCACTGCACTTCATTCAGCCTGGGCAAAGGAGTGAGACTCCAACTCCAACTCCAAAAAAAAAAAAAAAAGGTATGGTGAAGGCAACACTGAAGAACTCTTTCTTCACAAATGAATGAGTTCATCCATGTCCATTCTTAGCAAGATGTCTTTTGGTAGGAAAAGGAAAACATGGAACTTAAAGGGGCAAGAGACACATTTAGACCTTTTGGAAGCAGTACACAAAAATCCAGAGGCAACCTTAGGCACAGCTGCTCCAGCGGCACTCTTTGGATTTCGGGTAGCTGTTGCTTTAACAGCAGGTGACTGTAGTGATGGCTGGTGAATAAATGGAAGCAGACCCCGGAGGCCACACGGCCAGCTCGGCCTTTTCTTTGTAGAGCGTTGGCTTGTGAAACAAAAGTATCCTCTAGACTTTCCATCCCTTTGCTGGCGTCATATCTATACAGAAAAGAAAACATACAATAGTTATTTTACAGGATCCTGGCCAAAACTACTTTGCATACTAGGTGAACTGGCTCCCAATATAAGGACAGTGCCCTGTGTACTCTGGGATACTTGAGTCCCTAGGGGGAACAGCTAGTGTTGATTTAAGTGGTGATATGTACCACTACCCGCAATCTCTTTATTCAACTGTTTTTCATCTAAGCACACATAAAATCAAGTGAGAAAAAGACAGGAAAAGTAATTCATTACTTCCAAGGAGAAACCTTAAACTTTCCCACCCGTTTGACTTTCAGACCCATGGTCCTGGCTACAGAATCACTCATATATCCAGCTTCATAAAGTATTTTTGTCAAACTGTAATCCATTCAGTTTAATAGCATTTGCCATTAAAAGCTGTGCCTCCCATTATGCAGCCATAAAGAAGGACAAACATATGGACTTCACAGCAACTTGGATGGATTCAGAGTCGATCATACTCAGTGATCTATCACAGAAACAAAGGACAGAGTACCATATGTTCTCACTCATAAGCGAATCTTGAACAATTATCACAACACTATAAGCACCCTTTCTTGGCAGTAGTGGGAAACTGCCAGGGAGGGGAGGTGGGATTGGCAGTTGAAGGAAACTGCTAGGGGAGGGAGGGGCACACCTCATCAACAAGGGTACCTGCATAATCAACGTTTGTATACCTAATCCTGAATTGTAGCCCACATCTATAAAATAAAACAATAATTTTAAAAATTAATCAACCACTGAGATACCATCTAACTCCAGTCAGAATGGCCATCATACATAACTCAAAAAATAACAGATGCTGGAGAGGATGTGGTGAAAAGGGGACACTTTTACACTGTTGGTGAAAGTGCAAACTAGTGCAGCCTCTGTGAAAACAGTGTGGTGATTCCTAAAAGTTCTAAAAATTGACCTTCCACATGACCCCACAAT
>CAUYQG010043880.1:0-72139 GCA_963574415.1 Tarsius wallacei | reverse complement strand
GAGAGAGAAGTCTACACAAATGAAGAAAAACCAAAAGACGAATATGGGTCTCTCCCAGACCCCTGGGAAGGCAGACACTGAGAAAACTGACTTCGGAATGCAAACAATGAAGAGACCCCAAAATGACTGGTTTCAAAGTACAAATCTAGATATCAAGACAATAATGGAGAGATTAAAAAGAATGGAGAAGAGTCAAGAAGAAACTAGAAAGGAGCTGATAACTGAGATAACAGCAATAGAGAATACTGTGAATGAAATAAATTACAGAATGACAAGCACGGAAAGCAGAATTAACCAAGGAAAAGAAAGAATCTCAGAGCTTGAAGACCAAAATGTAGAACTAATCCAAACTGTCAAAAACAGAGAAAGCAAGCTGAAAAAGGCAAAACAAAACCTTCAAGAGATGAGCGACTACTTCAAGAGACCAAACCTCAGGGTGATTGGTCTTCCTGAAACAGAAAGAGAGACAGAGTCTACACTGGAACAAGCCTTTCATGAGATCATTCAAGAAAACTTCCCCCATCAAGTCAGTGATGCAAAAATTCAAACACAAGAAATTCAGAGAACCCCTGCAAGACAACAAATGAGGAGACCAACCCCTAGACACACACGCACACACACACACACACACATACACACACACAATGTATATCTACACACTCCTAACAAGCACTGACATAAATATTGGGAAGGGCAGAGCAAGGGCAACAACGACAGCATGCTGTTCTAGGCTTCAGTCCAAGTTGATATTAGTCAGCACTTCGGCTGATGGTTACATTAACTATAAATCTACCAGATGATATCATTTTCCTCCATCTTTCCCACAAGGACATCATACATTCTATAAAAAATCAAGAAAGACTCTATCTTATTCTTCTAGCTTATTAGTCTAATAATACTACCAGAGTAGAAAATTGTATTAGTTTGGCTTATCTTATTCTTCTAATCCACGAGGAACATTTGTAATTAAACTTTATAGCTTTGTATCACAACACCCTTGATTTTATTTATGCAAGTTGATTTCTATCTATTTGAAATAGAAATATTTGACCACTTCCAGTTTATTGGCATCTCTTTGTCTTCCAAGGTTTTGCAAATGTTACTTCATAATTATTTTCAATTATGGTATTTGCAGATTGTTCGTTTGTAAGGGATTGTTCATTCAAAATATTTAAAAATATTTGTATTTGAGAACTAATTCAAGTCATAATTCAATTGTTTCCTTGTCTAAAATCATATAAAAGAATATGCTCAGACTATTACATCAAGAAGACAGGTTAAGCACGTGCACCTATCCCATTTAAATTACTGAGTGACAGAAATAATGCAAAAAAAATCCTGATTATAGTAATCACAAAAAATTAGAGGGCAGCAATCATTAGACAGAAAATCTATTGCATATGGAATTAGTTTGCTGGAGAAACAAAAGTAGAGAATAGCACAATTTTCATATTGAAAAAAAAAAACTATAGAAAAAGAAAAGGCAGGTTCTGTGGTATTTGAATTTAATAATCAACAGATACAAGACAAGTGGTTTAGGGTAGTGCTTCTCAAACTTCACTGCCATATAAATCACCTTAGATGCATGTTAAAATGAAATTTAAAGAGAAGAATATATGGGGTGGTGGCCAAGGGTCTGCTTTCCCTACTTGGTAATGCTAACCCTGTTTGTCGTTGAACAGTGCTTTGAATAACCAGGGTCTTGATCAGAGGCTATCTGGGGATAGGGCCCAGCAATCTGTTAACAAGCCCTCCAAGGCATTCTGATACATACTCAAATGTGAAACCCGCTAGTAGTTAAGTGAACAGGTGACCGATTATCTGCCTTTACCACACTCACATTCCCTCCCCGATACAGGCTGGAAGACTCCCAAGTGTTTTCTTCCAACCTTTAAAACCCTACCTAACTCTGCTCTCAAAAGGAATTAATCAGTACTCCTAAGGAGGGCTTACAATGTTGATTTGTCATCTGAGGTAGAAAAAAGAAAATTTGGAGATAACCTTTATCCTTACCATCTACATGAAAGATAAGCAAAAGAAAAGACAGCTCTGCCCAGGGAGAAAATCTACCCAAGTGATCCACCCATGTTGTAGAATTTTTTATTTTTGCATTTGCATGAAGGGTTCTCAAGCTTGCATGTCAATTTCCCATTTACCTTTGTTAGAATCAGAATTAATATGGAGCCTGTGTCTAGTTTTGCTCCACAGACATATATATATATATATATATATATATATATATATATATATATGTATATTTAGTAATTAGCCTGGGGCAACCATAAAAGCCAACATGCCACATGTTAAAAAATTAAAAAGGCTGGGAACCATGACTCACACCTGTAATTCCAGCATTTAGGGAGGTAGAGGTGAGATGATTGCCTGAGCGGAAGAGTTCAAGACCAGCCTGGACAACATGGCAAGGCTCATCTCTATAATAAATAAAACGTTAGCAGGACGCAGTGGCCTTTGGATGTAGTCTCAGCTACTTGCAAGACTGAGACAGAAGGATCGAGGTTGTAGTGAGCCATGATTCTGCCACTGCACTCCAGCTTGGGTGACAGAGTGAGATTCTGACTCAAAAAAAAAAAAATTAAGCTAAAAACTATTAAGTAAAATATGTTTATCCTCTATCTTGATAAGGAGCTGGATGCCCAGGTTTATATTTAGAATCTGGGACTCTCGGAGTCCCATATCTGAAAGAGGAGCCATAGGAATAGCTGGCCTTCAAACGCTCCATACCTGGGCAACAGCCCCACTCCCTTTAGTTTCTTACCTCTCAGTCAATAGCACTTGATCTCAACATTTGCACGTAGGCATATCTTAGGGACTTGTGACAATCTCCTCAGCAATAGTAGCTTATTAGAGTAACAATGTTAAATGCTGGGATGGTTAGGGCAACAGAAGGCATGCCTCCCCAAAATGACATATTAAAATCTCCAGGGAGACATGTGAAATTTGAAAAGCTTCCAAGATGATTGCCTAATTACCATTTTGAGATCTGAAATATTTGTATACATTATTTCCATGCCCTTCTTGATTTTTGTCTCCAGATAAAGCTGTTTACAAATATCAGTAGTATTTGCTTCAGATCTTACGTATTTATTTTTTTTAGTATTAAAAAAAATAAAACATCATAGGCAAAGCTAAAACCCTTTAATCATTTTCTTACTTCGCTATATAAACCAATTTTCTCCTTGTGAGTCTCCATCCTTGACAAGTACTTATATTTTTGCCCACATGCAAGGTTGATGCTTCACTGATACATACCACACAAATCTTTTTTATTTTTTGGAAATACTTTTCCATACAACATTATGCTTTATAAATCTGGCCATTTATGTTAGGGTCACACTTCAGTGGGACCTCCAGAGTGTTATGTCAGGCCCAATAGGGGTGCGGGTGTCTGGTGTGTGATCTGATGCCGAATGAAAGATATAAAGAATTGCGCATAAGTTAGGTTAGAATCCCACTAGTGGGAATAGGGTGGGAGGGAGGAGGATGACACACACCTCATCAACAAGGGTACCTGCATATTGAACATGTATATACTAACCCTGAATTGTACCCCACATCTTTAAAATTAAAAAAAAATTAAAAGTTAAAAAAAAGTTAGATTAGAAAATATAGTTTATTCAAAAGTAAATTAGAGAAAGAAAGAGCAGATTCACCTTCCTATGGTAGGGAAGGGGGCCAAAGACGGGAAACATGGCTAGGCCATAGATCAGAGAGCACACGGCCACACCATAGCTTAGCAAGGCAATAGCAGTGGCCTGGCAGTGGCAGTGATGGTCCGGCAGTGGCAAAATGGCTGCTCTGGTTGAGTTATTTAACCATTTCCCTTGGTGGGGGAAGGTCATTAAGGTGATTGGGTGATGGTCTGTTCCACCTCATCACAAAGGGGTAGGTAAGTGCAGGTACTGGCGTCAGGTGATGGATAGCAGGCAGATTGGTGAGTTAGTCACATAAGTCTTAGATCTTGAGGTCTCCAGACATTAGCATCTCATGCCCTCAGGTGGTGCGCTAGATGGGAGAAGACAAGGGAGGGATTATCCAGCAAGACACTTGTCAGACATTTGTAATCCACAAACTCCTTGACCAAAAGCTAGTCTATTATCATTTCTATGACTCTGTCCTTGTCTTGCATCTGATGGAGGCTTTCCGAGGGGGTGGAGTAGTCTGCCAGCTTTCCCTGGAGCAGAATGTCTGAACACTTCCTAAAACCTGTCTATTGGAAATTTATCTCTGTCTAACCTGTGCTGAGTCAAAGTGTGTAGGGGCAAAGTCTAAGCAAAAATGGTTATGTTGAGGCAAAAGGCTAAACAAAAAGTAAACTGAGTTTGGTCTAGGTTTCTATAGGTACCTTCTTTCAATTTATATATGATCTATGTGTACCAAGTTTATTATTTCTGAATATTTCATTTTGACCCAACCAAATTAAAATATAAGTTTGAAATATTAAAAAGAAACTTTTAGGAACCAAAATAAATACCTTTGCACCTGCCATTCAGTTGTATCATGTAATTACTTCCATATTAACTTTAGGTTCTTTTTATAAAATAAAACTAGAGAAACAAGGAAGAGCTGTTTGACTTTTTTTTTGTCCATTTCTTCTCAAGATAGCTACCATGATAAACTTAATATTTTACATCACATAATTTTTTTCTAATGCCACCTCTGCATAATTTTGAGATTTTTTTTTCCTTCTTATCCTTGTTCTTTCATTTCAATATAATGTATCAAGTTGTTTATGGATTTATTTTCTTATAAAATTAAAGTTTAGGTACTTTTAGTGTGTTTTTGATTGAAGAACTCATTTCTTTTTTCAATCTTGATAATTCTCAGCTATTATTTTTTCAAACATTGCTCATCTGCCATTTCTTCTCTTTGTTTTTCTTGGATTACTTTCAAACATATGCTATAGCCTATCCTTCTGTCCTACAGTTGTATGAGTTATCTCTTTGTCCTTTTGGTTTCATTGTGGGTGAGTTTTCCAGGATCATCTTTCAATGCAGTAATTCATTTTTAAATTGTATCCAGTTATAATAATCCCATCTAATGAACTTTTACACTTATACTATATTACAAGGACTTTATACTATATATCTTTTATTTCCATGATTTTTAATTAACTATTTTCTTTAAGACGAGGATTTTTTTAGGGGATTATGTTTATTTTAATTTAATATTTAATTTATCTAATTGAGCATTTTAAACATCTTCTAAAATGTTTGTCAAATGATTATGTAAAATTCGCTTTAACTGGAATGAGTTTTATTGAATGTCTTTTATAGGATTCCATTTTTTCATGTGTTTTGAACATTTGATTCTAATCTCATTTGAAGAGAGTATATTTTGTATTTTTCTCCTCCTTCTCTTCCTGCTTACTTTCCTTGATGCTAATGTTTCTCTGTATTGTTGTTTACAATTGTCCCTCAGATCCTCTGAGCAACCAATCCAGAAATGGGTTTTATAAAGTGGTGATAATTGGGGAGAGTGGATCCTGTCCCAGAACCAGCAGAAGTCTGCATTTAGCTCAAGAAATCCACCTCCATGTCCTCTCTTCTCTCTAGGCCTTAAGATTATCTAGAGAGGTACTGTCCAATCAGGTACTACTAATCATTTATGAATGTTTAAATTTGATTTTTAATCAGTGAAATTAAATTTAAAATGCAGTTTTCCAGTAGCACTAGTTACTTGTGTCCAATGGGAACCTTAATAATAGTTCTCTTCCACCATTGCTCAGTTCTATTGGATAGTGTTGCTCCAGAGCTAGAATCTGTTTGTCTGCCATTTTTTTGGGGGGGGGAGGGGTTGTTTTTTTTTTTGTTTTGGAATGGGTGAGCCACACACCCTGGCCTCTGGTTTCAGGCAGAGAGCCTGACTCTGTTCCTGTGTTCCATGGAATCAAGTTCAACCCTCTTTTTCCTGAGGGTGCCAAATAAAGTCCGTGTTCTCGGTGCCTGGGATAAATTCATGGTTACAGAACCACTCACTGCCTAGGGTTTCTGTTCCTTTTCTGGTCTTCAAATCAGAAGCTGCTTTCATTGTTTTCCTCTTTTTTTTTTAACCATTATAAATAATTATTTGGAGCCAAGGAATTGCTGAAGAAAGAAATCTTCACATCTTGACCAAGAAGTAAAAACTCAATTCACTTTTATTGCAAGCTTATGTTTCATTCTATTTTGAACAATCGATGTTTATTTACACGTATCCATTTTATGGTCATTTTGACTGCTTACAGTTTTCAAAGCTTCATATGAATGCTGCCATTAACATTACTGCACTTATCTTCTGCACTGTGTGAGAGGTTTTTTTGTGGCATAAAGCAAGAGATGGAGCTACCAGGTCATAGGACACCTGTATAGTGAACATTGTTTTATTCTTCAGAATTGTTGCACCAATGTATACATTATTCCCCATTATTTGCCCAATTCAAATTTGGTTTTGTAAATAGTGGTATTGAATGCTATCTCATTTTAATTTCATTTATCTAATTATTAGAGAATGCTTTTCTTTCATTTTTTAGTTCATTTTTTGGATTTTAGGAAGTGGAGCATTAGGGCTTTTTCCTTTCTTGTTTACATGTTAATGCCTTTTCTTCATGTTTCTTTTATTTATTTCTATTCTTGCTAGTTTTTAAGAGTTACACATTCATAAAAGTAAAAATTTTTGACTATATGCTTCACAATGATCTTCTTACTATTTTGGACTTTCTTTTTAAACTCTCTGTGACTTTTAATTTTGCAGAAGTGTCTGCTTTTGTGTTTGTATTAAGAAGTCAATAGAGAGGGATAACTCGACTTCCTCTTTTCCTGTTTAGATACCCCTAATTTCCTTCTCTTGTCTGATTACTCTAGCTAGCACTTCCAGTTCCACTATGTTGAACTGGAGGGGTGAAAGTGGGCAGTCTTGTCTTATTCTTCTTTTCAGGGGAAATGCTTTCAATTTCTGTCCATTTAGCCATATGTTGGCTGTGGGTTTATCATAGTTGGCTCTTACTATTTTGAGGTATGTTCCCTTTATGCCTAGGTGTTTGAGGGTTTTTAACAAAAAGGGATGCTGGATTTTTCTACACCTAATGATATATCATGTGGTTCTTGTTTTTACATCTGTTGATGTATTTAATTACATTTATGGTCCTGCGGATGTTGAACCAGCCCTGCATCCTGAAATGAAGCCTGCTTGGTCATAGTGGATGATTTTTGAGATGTGTTGTTGCTAGAATCTTGCTGAGAATTTTTACATATATGTTCATCAGGGATATTAGCCTGTAGTTCTCATTTTTAGTTGTATCTTTACTGAGTTTGAGTACTAGTGTAACGTTAGCTTCATAAAATGATTTGGGGAGAATTCCAACTTTCTCGATTGCCTGGAATACTTTCAATAGGATTGGTATCAGCTCCTTCTCGTATATTCTGTAGAATTCCACTGAAAAGCCGTCCAGTCCAGGGTTTTTTTTCGTAGGTAGTTTTCTTATGGTGAAGTCAATTTCCTGGGTTGTTATCGGTGTATTTAGTGTCTCAATTTCTTCTTATTGCAACCTTGAGAGGTTGTGTGATATCAGAAAGTCCTCCATTTCATTTAGGTTATCAAATTTGTTTCCATACAGGTATACATAGTAATCTCTGATAATCTTTTGTTGTTTTTTCACTTGTAATTTGATCTTTTATGATTCTGATTGTGTTTATTTGGATTTTTCTCTCTTTTTCTTGGTCATTCTGGCTAGGGTTCATCAATCTTGTTTATCCTTTCAAATAAGCATCATTTTGTTTTGTTGATTTTTTTCTATGATATTTTTGTCTTCTATGTCATGTATTTGGACTTTTACTTTGGTGATCTGTTTTCTTCTGCTAAAGTTAGGGTTTTGTTGGTCTTGTCTTTCCAGCTCTCTTAGGTTAAGCTGTTAACCTGTGATCTTTCCATTTTCTTGATGTGTGTTCATAGAGATATAAATTTCCTTCTTGGAGCTGCTTTCATGGCATCCCAGAGGTCTTGGTAAGATATTTCTTTGTTTTCATTTGTTCTTTGAACACCTAGGCATAGAGGGAACATACATCAAAATAGTAAGAGCCATCTGTGATAAACCCACAGCCAACATATTGCTAAATGGACAGAAATTGGAAGCATTTCCCCTGAAAACCAGAACAAGACAAGACTGCCACTTTCACTCCTCCTGTTTGACATAGTGTTGGAAGTCCTAGCTAGAGCAATCAGACAAGAGAAGAAAATCAGGAGTATCCAGATAAGAAAAGAAGAAGTCAAGTTATCCCTCTTTGCTGATGATATGATTCTATATCTTGAAAATTCAAGAAAATCTGTCAAAAAAAAACTCCTTGCACTGATAAAGGACTTCAACAAAGTCTCAGAGTACAAAAACAATGTGCAAAAGACAGTTGCTTTCTTATACACAAGTGACAAACAAACAGGCAGAGAACCAAATAAAAAGCACAATTCCATTCACAATAGCCACACACAAAAAAGAAAGAAATACCTGGGCACCTTTCTAACCAGAGAAGTGAAAGTTCTTTACAACAAAAACTACAAAATACTGCTCAAAGAAGACAAAGATGACACAACCAAGTGGAAGAATATGCCATGCTCATGATTGCAAGAAATCAACATTGTTAAGATGTCCATCCTATCAAAGGCAATCTACAGATTCAACGCTATACCCATTAAATTACCAACATAATTCTTCTCAGACCTGGAAATAAATAGCAATACAGAAACTCATATGGAAACATAAACAACCATGAATAGCCAAAACAATCCTTAGCAAAAGAAACAAAGTGAGATGTACCATACTTCTAGACTTTAAAGTTTACTATAAGGCTACAACAATCAAAACAACCTAGTATTGGTACAAGAGCAGGCATATAGACCAATGGAACAGAATTGAGATTCTGGAAGCAAAACCTCAATTTCTGTACCAATTCATCTTCAACAAAGCCTTCACCAACAAACACTGGGGAGAGGAGAAGCTATTCAATAAATGGTGTTGGGGAAACTGGCTGACCACATGCAGAAGATTGAAATAGGACACCTACCTATCACTGTACACAAAATCAACTACAAATGGATCAAAGACCTAAAGATAAACCCCGAACTTTAAGAGTCTTAGAAAATGCAGGAGACACCCTTACGGAAATCGAAATAGGCAACCAATTCCTGATCAAAACCCCAAAAGCCCATGCTATAAGAGATAAGATAGACAAGTGAGACCTCATCAAACTGAAAAGCTTCTGCAAAGCAAAAGAAACCATCAAGAGAGTGGAAAGACAGCCCACAGAATGGGAAAAAATATTTCCCAACTGCGTATCTGACAAAGGACTAACATCTGTGTTCTACAAGAAACTCAAACATGCAAAAAAGAAAACAAACAAACAGCCCCCATTAAATAGTGGGCAAAAGACATGAATAGACACTTCTCAAAGAAGACAGACAAGCAGCCGACACATGAAAAAATGCTCAGCTTCACTAATCATTAGAGAAATGCAAATGAAAACCACATTGAGATACCATCTAACTAGTAAGAATGACCATGATTAATAAAACAAAAAATAAACAGATACTGGAGAGGATGCGGAGAAAGGGGAACACTTCTACACTGTTGGTGGAAATGCAAACTAGTTCAACCTATATGGAAAACAGTGGTGATTGCTAAAAGAGCTAGAAATTGACCTTCCATATGACCTAACAATTCCCTTCTGGGAATATACCCAGAGGAACTTCAGTCACTCTATAAAAAAGATACTTACACATGCATGTTTATTGCAGCACTCTTTACAATAGCAAAAATATGAAACCAACCATACTGCCCTTCTAAAGTGGACTGGATAAAAATTGTAGTACATATACACTATGGAATATTACACTGCCATATAGAAGAACAAAATTACGGACTTTGCAGCAACTTGGATGGATTTAGAGTCTATAATATTCAGTGATTTATCACATAAACAAAGAACCTAGTACCACATGTTCTCACTCATAAGCAGACTCTGAACATTTACCATAATACTATAAGAAAGGGATTGGCAGTGGCTGGAAACTGCCAGGGGAGGGAAGTGGGGCACATAACATTAATAAGGGTAACTGATCTCAAACTAGGCAAAGTAGGGACCAAAGTGGGAGGCCCAAACTTTACCTGTGTGATGACTACTTGTATACCTAATCCTGAATTGTATCCCACATCTTTAAAATAAAATAAACTGCTGGACCCAGTGGCTTAAGCCTGTAATCCCAGCACTTTAGGAGGCCTAGGCAAGAGGATTTCTTGAGCCCAGGGGTTCAAGACCAGCCTGGGTAACTTGGTGAGACCTTGTCTATGCAATAAATAAAAAAATTAGCTGGGTGTGGTAGCACCTGGCTGTAGTTCCAGTTACTTGGAAGGTTGAGGCAAAGGGATCACCTGAGCCCCGCAAGTCGAGGTTGTGGTGGCTGCAAGCATGCCACTGCACTCCAGCCTAGGCAACAGAGTGAGACTCCAACTCAAAAATAAAAATAAAAATAAATAAAATAAATTATAAATAAATAACTAAATAAAGGATATTAATAGATTCATTTTTAAATTACTATTGTTTTTGTTTTTGTGCTTTATTCAATAGATGTTTCTGTAGCCTAAATTTATAAAGATATCCTACTCCCATGTATATATTTTTTTCATATTTTAGGTATGTAATATACCTGAATCTTTCTCCCTCCCTCTCTCTTTCTCTCTCTCTCTCATGTGCATGTGTTGCATGTGTGTGTGTCATGGCCCATAATTTAATTTTTTAGTTCATATATATGGTCAATGGTACTATGTATATGGGTCTTCCTCTTCCCTCTGACATCTAATGCAATATAAGTATTAGACAAATTCCCATGTAGGTCTATTTCTGTTTTCTCCATTCATTACCATTTGTCTGCTTATCACATGATCAATTTTATACTGTTATTACTTTATATCTTGTAAGGCAAATCTCCCTGGACCCTCATTGTATGTCCTCAAAGTTTTATTTACTTGCATATTATTTTCACACTTTAGTTTTCTAACTAGGTTTTTGATCAGAGACACATGCACACACATATACACACAAGGAAATTGTATTTAATATGTAGATACATTTGAGAGAAATGACATTTTATAGTGATGCTCTTTCCAGTCATACACCTCCATATTTATTCATTTATATAAATCGTTTTTTAAGTTACTTCATTAAAATTTATCATTTTCTCCAAATTGGTCTTAGCCAGGTTTATTGTGTGGTAGTTTGTACATTTGATTGTCATTTTAAAGAGAATGTATTTTTTAAATATGTTTTTTCTAAATATTTGCTCTTGGAATAGAGGAAAATAAGGATTTTTAAGTGTATTGTGTTCTATAAAGGAATGTTAATTAATTTATTATTAATTTAAAGAGTTTTATAAGGATATCTTAATGTTGAAACATTTATCAGTGTTTTTATTATTTTGCTGGCCAAAACCACTAGTAAACTGTCTAATTAAAGTGTTAAGAATAGGTGTCTTTTTTTTTTTTTTTGAGTTAGAGTCTCACTCTGTCGCCCAGACTGGAGTGCAGTGGCCGCTCCTGGCCACTGCAGCCTCGACCTGCTGGGCTCCGGCGATCCTTCCACCTCAGCCTTTCAAGTAGCTGGAACTACAGGTGCGCGCTACCACGCCCGGCTAATTTTTGATTTATTGTAGAGATGAGGTCTCACCAAGTTGCCCAGGCAGGTCTCAAACCCGCGGGCTCAGGCAATCCACTCACCTCAGCCTCCCAAAGTGCGGGATTACAGGCTGAGCCACCGAGCCTGGCTGGGAGCAGGTGTCTTTGCTGTGTCTCTTATGTGAAAGGGAAAGCTGCTAGTATTTTTCCATTATGTAATGTGTTATCATAAGACTGTGAATCTCAAACCTTAGGTGCATCAGAAATACCTAAGAACTTGGTTAGCAACAGGCTACTGAAAGGATGTTAAAGCTGTTCAAGGAGACTATGAGAATTTCTCTTGACTGAGGAAACTTATGTAAAGAAACCAAACCATCCTCCCACTGCACTGGCCATGGAAAATGCTGAGGATATCCAAAATAACACAAGTAAAGATAATTTATGGAGTTCCTACTTGGGACCTGGGACTTGTTAAGGAAAGATTATTAAAGAATCAGGGACCACTATGGACCTCTCTTTGAAAAAAATAAATTGTATTTGAGATTTCCTAGTGTTCTACCTGAGTTTCTACATCACGCTACTTCTATCTCTCAATTATGGAAATCCATATGGCTACACTTGGCTTTGTCATGGTTTAGATTTGTTTACTATTCTGCCTCCTGATTCTTGTGTCTGTAAAACAGTAGTCATTTTAACTCTCATTATTTCTTTCTGAAATTGTGGATGGATGCTCCAACAAAATGAACTTTCCTTCCCACACTACAAATGTCTGCTCTGAGCAGTTACAGAGGTAGTTCTGTGTCAGGAACAAGGAAAAACATGTTGTGGAACTACCAACACTATACTCTTTTCATTTTCTTTAGCATTTATTTTTATTATACTGACAAAAAAAGAACTTTTTTCCTGCTTCTGATTTATATCAAATATTGATCTTATTTCAAGTTATGCCTTATCCTTTTCAGTTTAACTATGATTACCTTTGATTTTCTCTAGATATGCAATGGATTGTATTCTAATTAAAAGCAGTTTTTCATACAACTAAAAAAATCTCAAATTCTGAATAAAAATTGATATCTATTGTTAATAGTCTAAGAAGAACATTGTGGTATATCATCAGATGAGAGTTTTTTTAAATCAACAATGTATATAATTCTTATTTAATTAATAAATTAAGTGTATTTTAATGATTTATTTTCCAACCAACCTAATCAGTGGCTCATTGCCATGACAAAGAAAAGTTCAAATCTTTTTTTTTTTTTTGAGTTGGAGTCTCACTCCGTTGCCCAGACTGGAGTGCAGTGGCATGCTCCCGGCCACCGCAGCCTCGACCTGCTGGGCTCCGGCGATCCTTCTGCCTCAGCCTTCCTAGTAGCTGGAACTACAGGCACGCGCTACCACGCCTGGCTAATTTTTTGATTTATTGTAGAGATGAGGTCTCACCAAGTTGCCCAGGCGGGTCTCGAACCCGCAGACTCAGGCAATCCACTCACCTCGGCCTCCCAAAGCGCTGGGATTACAGGCTGAGCCACCGAGCCCAGCTGAAAAGTTCACATCTTATTACAAATCTATTATCTATGTTTTATAGTATTTCTTACTGTGTATTCTCACATATCAAAATAAAAAATAAAATTTAGTCCTTTTGCTGCAAATGCTTAATCTTCATTTTCTTAATAGTAAATAAACTAGAGATGCTCATTTTGTATCCCCACCCACCATCATCATCACTATACAGTTTTTAAATAATGAGATTGAATTTTTTGAGACAGGTTCAAGAAAGAGGACATATTTGGGAGTTTTAAATACATGGGTGTGAATCTCAACTCCTTTCAGCAGCTTCTCAGACAAGTTGTCCTCCCTCCTCTGCCAGAATATTATAGTGACCTAAAATGAACTTTCTTCTGTAATAGTGTATTTTATCTTATTTCTTTTGTTTTCATTTTCATATACGTAAATACTTTTTTGAGCATAAGTTTATTTAATAAATGGGAATCAAAATGAAAATATTATTGGGCTGAGACAAGATAATATATACATAAAATGTATAACTTAATGCCATTAACATTGTATATGTTCAGTAAATATTGTTGTTTTTAAAGAATTGTGTCAAATATTTGCCTTGAAGGAGATACAATGTCACTGGAAGGTTAAGATGTAAACATACTGTCTTAGTTCAGGCCGCTATATCACAAGGTACCATAAATCAAGTAGCTTATAAACAACAAAATTTATTTCTCACAGTAATGGAGATTGGAAGTTCAATAGCAGGGTGCTCAGCATGGTTAGGTTTGGTGAGGTTAGGTTTGGATTGCAGACTGCCAAATTCTCCTGGCATTTTCACATGACAGAAAAAGAGCAGGCAACTGTGCCCTCTTCCTAAAAGAATATGTATCCTGTTTATGAGAACTCCATCCCCATAACCTGATGACTTTTCAAAAACCCCACTTCCAAATACCACCACACTGAGATTAGAGTTTCAACATATAAGTGTTAAGGGAACATATTTAGTCTATAATACACACAGAAAGTGAACTTGAGAGTGTTTTGATATAAATATAATTATATAGGCATAATACAAAAACCTGAGTCATTGGCAGAATAATTATATTGAAAGCAGCTGCACGAAGACCTCAAAGTAGATACAGAATATTTTAGATTTTAATATTTAGGCAAGTTTGTAGAGGTAATAGTAAGCATTGTATATATTTATATATATATATATATATATACACACACATATACATTAATATGTATCTTATAAATATAGATAAACACTTTCACATAAACCTAATTACCCACACCCAAACATAATGCACACACACACATCCAAACACAGTGTTAATGTGTTTAAGCAGGTAGGGACCTCAGAGAGTGAGAGAGAGGGACCACTTATAGCCTTCTTCACCAAAGCATTGGTACTGAGACTCAGAATACACATATTTCTAGATGGCTGGAAAAGTCCTATAAAAGTCTTATCAAAAGGTAGAGGTATGGAGGATTCAGTGTTCTGCTGATAAGACCTAAAATTCTAATCAGGTGCAGTGACATCTGATAAATTAGCATCTATCTGTCCAAACCAAAATGAAGCCCTGATTCATTTCAGGAGAGGCACTTACAATTATTGAGGATAGGCCCTAGAGACTCTCAACACTCTGTATCTATTTCAATTCTAATAACATCATAGGAAGCAAATTAAGGTAGAAACTGATTACCGCTGATTGCAAAGGTCTTTATATATAATTTAAAGGATCCATAAAGAACAACTGGTGGACTGGTCTTCAAAATAAATTATCCTGTATCAGGAAATTCAAATACCTCAATCACTAAAATATAGATGCTAAAATTATATAATTGTAAAAGACATAATTTCAAAAAACATGATTATTGAGGAAAATGATGTCTGTTTAAATAGTGAAAAGAAATGTATTACTGTGAAATTGCATATTTTTAAATTGGAGCTAGTTTTTTTACTAGTTCTTTTACTGGTGAATATGGAGTAAATGTAAAACCAAATCTTGTACAAATTATTAACAAAGTAACCAAATGTTAGAGAGGCAATAATTCAAATTTTAAAAAATGATACCAAAATGATATGTTAAAAATGTAGAAGTACATTAAAACTGAGTAAACTTTACATCTAGAAATATTTTGGTCCATCTGAGGCTGTATCCTAATCCCTGAGCTTGTATTATATAAATAATCTTTTCATACTGAATATTGTGGCTTTCAAAGACAGAATATTATATAAGCAGATAATATTTTTGGCATCATCTGCTTCTTGAATGGTCCCACCAAATCAAATCATGCCTTAACGTGCTAGAGAAAGTTTTTGTATAATCTCCAACTGTAGCAGGTTTTGAATGATCTCTGTGTACAAGAATCTCTCAACCAAAATGTTCTCAGGCTTCTGCTGTAACACTCCCAGTGGCAGAGATCATTTCATTTCTAGATGGCTGTTAAAAAGTCTTTCTTTGAGCCGGGCTTGGTGGCTCAGCCTGTAATCCCGCACCTTTGGGAGGCTGAGGTGAGTGGATTGCCTGAGCCCGCGGGTTCGAGACCCACCTGGGCAAGTTGGCGAGACCTCATCTCTACAATAAATCAAAAAAAAAAAAAAAATTAGCCGGGCGTGGTAGCGCGTGCCTGTAGTTCCAGCTACTTGGAAGGCTGAGGCGGAAGCATCGCCAGAGCCCAGCAGGTCGAGGCTGCGGTGGCCGGGAGCGTGCCACTACACTCCAGTCTGGGCGACAGAGTGAGACTCCAACTCAAAAAAACAAAAAAAGTATTTCTTTGTAGTGACCCAGTCTTTGTCCTTTCCACTCACACTTGCCTCTAGGTCCTTCTGTATATCAAAGTCTCACAAAACAAGACCAAATCTAGTGTCCCAATACAGCTATCAGCTATGGGATGATAACCACCATGCCCTTTTCCCTTCAAAGGTGATATCTCCAGTTCTGTCATTCACCAACATCTTCCACTGAATTATTCATTTTCTTTCTTTTCTTTTCTTTTTTTTTTTTTTTGAGTTGGAATCTCACTCTGTCGCCCAGACTGGAGTGCAGTGCCATGCTCCTGGTTTCCGCAGCCTCAACCTGCCGGGCTTTGGCGATCCTTCCACCTCAGCCTTCCAAGGAGCTGGAATTACAGGCAGGAGCTACCAAGTCCGGCTAATTTTTTATTTATTGTAGAGATGAGTTCTCGCCAAGTTGTCCAGGTGGATCTTGAACCCACGGGCTCAGGAAATCCATTCACTTCGGCCTCCCAAAGTGCTGGGATTACAGGCTAAGCCACTGAGCTAGGCTGAATTTTTCATTTTCAATTTCCCTGTGAAAGAATGACATCTATAAGTACAACTTCTAGTCTAGTGTGGTTTCTATGTACCAAGAACAGGATGATCATCTTTGTGACTTAGTTTTCTTTGATGTTCAATGTATTCTTCTTGTTCAAAGCCATAGTTTGTATTGACAATAAAAGTTCTAGTTCTAGTATATAAGTTGACATATGTAGACAAAAAAAAGGTAATTTAAAAGTTTTCCAATGTTTGGTAGTGAAAACTCATGGCCAAAAAGCCCTGGATGAAAATCATAGCATCAAAACTTCCTAACTTTGTAACTTGATCAAATTATTCCAAATATCCATTCCTTATCTTTAAAATCACAAATAAAACAATGCCGACCTAACAATATTGTATGGAATATAAATATATAGATAATTATGTAAAGTGTCTAGCACAGAATCTGGAAATGTATAGGCACTTGATAAATACAATGTCTCCTTTTTCTACATAAAATGATATAGATTACTTCCAAGAGTCTCAGTCACTTCTTATTTACTTCTGACAAATGATTTTTTTTCTAAAGTACTAATTATAAAATCAACTAATTATGTTGTAACCTTGGGAAGTTTTAGAGTAGGTCATTAAAGCTGTAATTGTAGTGTGACTTTTTTTTTACATAGAGGTCTGGTAATAAATCCCCCAGAAACCTTTATATAATGTAGCTTTCTTTATTTAAAACCAAGGCTCAGAATGAGAAAACTAGAGCTTTTTTATCTTCAAAAGAGTTTATGAGCTTTAAGTAATGAGCAAGCACAGCTCTGTTTTGAGCACCAGGGCAGGGTCATTAGCCTGTTGGCAAGGGAGGAAGTGAGTGCCCAGAGGGATAAATCACTCTCCCCAAGGTGCTGTGTGTGAAGAGCGAATGTGTGTGTGCCCATGCATATGCTGTTATGTTAGGGTAAGAGTGTTTGCGATGGAGGTGGGTGTAGATTGAAATGAATAGGGAATACTCCTAAAAGGCTGATGCATAGGTTTGCTGTTACCGTTTTGGTAAGTTTACCAAGATCTCTATTATCCAGAGTGATTAGGGGGAAAGACATTTGCTGCTTGTATTATAAAAACATGCATAGGTGTTTATGTTACATATAGATATAGATACAGATATATGCGTGTGCTTTGTAAAGTATATGGCCAACTCTGCTGATCAGTTACCTGTTTGTGCTTAGATCTACATTCTAGCCCTTCTTCATTTTACTTTGTTCTCTATTTCAGAAAACCACAATTTATATACTCTCTTGACCAAAGGATTCTGGGGAAAGTTGATCAATAGAAAGCATTAAGTTTGAAGGCTCTTGATATCTCTTTCTATTTTCTCTATTTCTCGGTTCATTTCCAACAGCAGTTAGGTTTATCTAGGGTTCCAGCTCTCATCTTGTAGATCCACTGGCTTTACCCTAGTCTCCTTGACTCATATGCTCCCTATTTCCATTCAGCCTGGGGGTGAGAATGGCTTCATGCTGTTGCCAATGCCTATGTTACCTTACGATCCCCTGTTTACAATCAATTAATTGTCTTTTTTAAATTTTCTCATTTCAGGTATTTAAAGAGGTTTCTGTTTCTTGATATGCCAACTCTTGCTTTCTCAGTATATTTTATATTGAATGATCACATGAATTGAATTGAGAGGTTAGAATATTATAACATATTATTAAGTGTAAAACCATATTAAATATCACTGTATTTTTCTTGTAGGCATTTTCAGATTGATTAAATTATAACATTAAATGACTGTGGGCAAATCATTAAACTCTTAGTCTCACTTTTATCTTTATCTGTACAGTAAGTATAAAATAATAGACCTGACCTTTCTCAAAAGGTGGCTAATAATGAAGTGGAGCACTTGAAATATATACATAATACTATCTGAATATTCAAAAGCAACAAGAGATAGAGAAAGCAAGATAGTATCCAGTGTTGGCTCAACTTTGAAGTCAAATACAAGTTTTAACGCACGCTTTCCTTGTGCCCTGGAACACAGGTTGATTTCTCTCAACTTCACTCTGAATCTATGAAATAGTGGTAACAACATCCCCTTTTCATTCATTTCATGAAGGTTACTTTGCTAACCTTTGTAAAGCTCTCAGCACTTGGGTTTTGCATAGAATGGGTCTTCAAAGAGGTTGGTTCTGTTTCATCTATTCCTCTACAAGATGTAGAAGTACTTTCTGATAGCACCTTCTGGTCAATGTATTACTGGGTAAAACACATACAGGAATATTATATATGTCACTCATCACTTGATTACTGAATCTCTCTCTCTCTCTCTTTTTGTTTTTTAGTGTTAGCAGAAAATAATCATTGTGTATTTACTAATTTGAAATCACTGCTCATCTTTGAAGTTTCCATTTTAATTTGTTAAATACTCCAGTTAAATCACATTTTTCTGAATTCCACTTTGAATTTTCTGTTTATGGATATCTGTTCCATTTTTATCAACTTACTTGTGCCAGGTTGCATTTTTCCTTTGTTTTAATTAGAGGTCAGCAATTGCATTCATATTGCTGTTTGAAAGAATATCCCCTAACATGCCTTCTCTAATTTACCCATTCTTACCTATGTTTTTGTGTGATTTGCTCAGTCTCCATATGACATTCAGGTTTAGAATAATATGTTTCACTATCCAATCTTACCCAAGCTAGTGGCTTTGATATTGCCACCTCTTTTTGACCTTACTTTAAAATAGAGGGGACATGTGACCATAATTCTAGCCAGTTGAATCGTGCTGATTGTTCTCCAAAGAACATATGCTCTCATTGGAAAGATTCTGAAAAAATTACCATCAGGGATAGCATTTGTATTTAGGAATGAGTCTTTGCTTTTTAAGAGGAAGTATGAAATGGCAGAAAGCACTTTGTATTTAGAAACAGAACTGTGTGAGGGTTAGTTTTTGTTCAACTCTTTATGCCCTTTGTTGTCCTAGACAAGTCCCCTTATCTTTGCTTTATATTTTCCCCCTCCACAAAATGAGGTGGTTGCAACACATGCGTTTTGTGACTTCTTCTATCTCCAGGATTCTATGATATTAGAAAATGTGTATATTTGGTCTAAAATGTACACTTACATGTGTCTAGTTTAATTTGGATGCTATGTTTTTTTTGTGTCTAAGATACAATATAATATTGGAAGATTCTTGTTATTGAAAATCAGATGAAGATGAGATGTAAGTGAGTCATAAAGAGTCAACAAAACAAAGAATTTGAATCATTTATTAAAACTAAATTATCAGCTGCATTTTATATTGCATCATAATTAAGTGATTTTTCATTTAAAAAAATGAAAATACAAATGTGCTTTAATGGAAAGCTGCTGGCCATGGACCTATCCTTCTACTCCAAAGTTCCCACCCAAAACCCTTCACTCACACCCCCTCCTCAACACAAAGAGGAAAGCTTCCTACACCACTTTCATTTGGAACTTTCCTGGTTCCTAATTTCTCATATATAAATAACATTTTAAGCCTATATTTATTGACATATCTACTTTAGATATGGAATATTGATTTTTCTATGGGTAATGGGAATTTAAGTCATTTACCCCCACACCCCATCTCTTCTGTCTTTTCCCTGGTTTTATTATTATTCTCAGTTTCTAAAGCTGGTCTTAATGAAATATGCGGGGGTCCTCAAAAAACTCAGAATTATCTTTTGGAGGGCAGGTCCCCTGCAGTACACTTGAAACTTGTTCTTCTGGATCAAATGTCAACCCAAGTTTTTATATGTAAGTTTTGAGAAGATTGTGTCATGATTTGCAGAAGAAAAGTTCCGAGTTGTGGCAAACAGGTGGCTGGTTCTTCTTCCACCATGACAACGCACCTGCCCACACTACACTGAGTTGAGTGTTTAGCAATTTTTGACCAAACACAGCATGACTCCCAAGCTCCACCCTCCCTATTCATCTGATCTCACTCTGATCTACTTTTTGTTTTGTTTTGTTTTCCGGGATTAAAAAAAAGTCCTCAAAGAGAAGTGTTTTGCCAGTGTGGGAGAGGTGAAGCAAAAACTGGCAGAAATAAAAAGTCATAAAAATTGATGTGTTTGACAATTGTTTTGATCAGTAGAAAAAGCATCTCAATGTCTCAATAAGTGTATTACATCAAAAGGAGAGTATTTGAAGGTGACTGAAGGTTTAACATGAAAGAATAAATACAATTTTTAAAATAAATAAATTCTGTTTTTTGGGGGTCCCCCTCATATTTCAGTTAATTGGTATGGTTAAGAAATAGGGCTTGTTTCTTTTTTTGTAAAATTGAGGTTGCTGTAGTCACATAATTCCCTGATTTCCCTTAACAGATTTTCAAACTTAGAATAATGATTATATTTGACTGAGCATCCATTTAAACCTACAAGCCTGTGCTATTAAAAAAAAAATAATTTTAGGACAGACTTCACTTTCATCTCAGTCTGAGTTGCGTGAGGCTTTTACAATGAAACCACTTTCCATTCAGTCCAAAATTTCCTTGTTGCTGACGAATGTCATGCATAATGAAAGATTATATCCATTTATCCTCAGCAGTAAATCATTTATCACACACGGGAGATATATTATTGTGAATTCTGATCAAAGCTGCCCACTTCCTTTAGCCAGCAGAAATGCTGCACCCTGTTAGTTGATTGTACAATATCCTGGGAGAAACAGGGGAAATTATGCTGTTGAATGAGGGTTCAGCAACTCTAGGGGTTTCTAAAATGCCTTTTTAAAAAATCATGTTTCACGTAGAACCTTCTATGATCCAAGCATGTGAACTGTATAAGTCTTTTTTTACCTTCTTCACTTAATTAAATCAGAAAGCTGTGGGACTTTTTGCAGCTTTCTCTGTGATGTCTGCAAACTGATTCCTGAATGACATCATGTGGATACTCTGCCCCCTTTCTTAGAGAGACAATAATTATTACCATTTCTTTTTGAAGCATGCTGTGAGTGGTTTTTTCAGTTCGTTTGCTAATGAGCTCCCTCTCTCCTTTATAATGCCAATCACAGGGATGCCTTTTAAATAAGATTTATCTCCCATATTTATTTTCTTTTCACTCTTCCTGATCAAGCTGAGTACTAGTTTGCTTCAGGGAATACCCACACAACCCAGGCAGAGAAAGCTGACCTCTTTGATCTCTTGTGGATAGAATACTTTCTCCTGAGAACAGAGTATTCCAGAAAGGACATTACTGCCTTCCTGATGAGTCTCTTCTTGTTTGTTATCTTTGAATTTAGGTTATCGCTGGCCGCTATTACACATCTGTAGTCACTGCTTTTCAAATTCAGCAGCGTGTGAGTGCCTCGGGATCAAAATTATCTCAAGTAAAGTAAGATGCAGAATGAAGTAGGAAGAATAGGCCCTTTCTTCCTTCCATCTCACTTGGGCTGCTGGCCAGCATACTTCTATGGTTTATTCAGATTTTATGCAAAGTTGTGCTGGTGGGCCACACAATCAAGTCAGAAATATGTACCCAACATTTACCAAAAAACATTACCTCATTAGATCTTTACCACATTCTTGAAGTAACCCTTCAGTGCTTTGACCATTTAAGAAGTAGGTATTGAAATTCGTATTCTACCTTCCAGACTGTGTGTGCTCTTTATACCCTTTGCACAACTTACACAAGTAAGGGTAATGTGGCTCAAGTGCCTTATCCTTAAATTTAGATTGCTAAATTTATCAGAATGAGATATAGGTATAGCAAAAATATTATATATTAAATTTTAATTTCAGTGTTCCATTTGATAGTTCTTACTTGACTGACTATTCAGATTATTTTACTACCACGTAGCTAAGATTGATAGATTTAGCAAAAAATACAGGGCACCCAGTTAAATTTAGATTTCAGATAAACAATGAATGCATTTTTAGTATAAGTGTATCCCAAATATTGCATGTGGGACACACTTATAAAATCTGTTATTTATCTGAAATTCAAATTTGACTGGGCATCTTGTATTTTATCTGGCAACCCTACATATAGGACAATCCAAATTCTGGTCTTTAGTCTGTAGATGCCAGTTCCTTAGGTTGGTAACTGCTATGAACTAAATTGTGTGTTCCCTCCCCCTCCAATTCATATATTGAAGCCCTCATCTGAAATGGGATTGTTTTTGAAAATAGGATCTTTAGAAGGCAGTTAAGGTTCAATTAGGTCATAAGGGTGGGGCCTTAATTCTATAGTACTGTGGGTTTGTAGAGATGGAGTGAGATCTCCTCCAGGTAAGGACAGAATGAGAAGGTTGGGTCTGCAGCACAATGAGAGAGCCTTCACCAGAACCAACCATGCTGACACCTTGATCTTGAACCTCCAGACTCCTAAAATAGGAAAAAAGAAACATCTGTTGTTAATGCTACCCAGTCCATGCTATTTTGTTGTGGCAACCTGAGTTGACTAATACAGTAATTTTAGTATGTCTTACTGTGGTTCAGTTTTATTTTTCTTGTGGAACTGGGAGCTGACAAGTATCATCATTACCTTTCTTATCTGGACACAAAGTCAGTAAATTACTCTTTTGATTCTGAGCAAGTAGAGAGACAAGTGAAGAAATCTGCCAATGGTTGGGCCTAAGCATCAGAGAAAGTTTGTGATAGGATAATTTTTCAATTTTGATAGCATCATGAATTAGGACAGCAAAGAGGAATCATAGGTAGTGGATGTGACAATAAATCCTGAAATATCGAAGGCAGTAATAGGAACTTCTAAAATTAACTAGAGAAGTAGAAGAAGGGAGCTTAACTTTTATGACTTTGCTGTTAGAACCTACATCATCTACCTAAATTGTCTGATTATTAGACATATTTACAAAGAGCAAGGACTCTGTGTGTGTGTGTATGTGTGTGTGTGTGTGCATACACAGAGCACCCACTACATCAAGAGTCAGTAACACCATTTAGAGAGGAGCACGTGAGAGATTAACCACATGTCTCTGTCACTCTTCTAAGTGGCAGCATTGGAGAGCATTCTGCATCCAAAGAAAGTGTCTTTTCATTCGTAACTGACCACTTTGCTTGAAAACTAGAATCTCACAAGTGTCATAATAAATCTTGTGTATACTAAGGCAGTAATAGCAGAGCATTTTCTCAAATTCACATGGAATAAAATTCCATTCACCTCTCAACAACGTGTCACTGTCACCACCTAAAACTTCTGTTCTTCCTAAGGGCAATTTTTATTTAGTAACCTCTGATATGATATTAAAATTATGAGTACTTTCCTCTAAGGAGCCACCATATTATATGTTAATGAGGTAGTGTGGTTGAGGTGAAGCTCCTGACTAAGTAGGAGCAGACATCCCTTTAAGGTTCAAAATGTTTATTCAAACTAATGTGAGAACTCCTCAGCCACTGATTCTCCAAGAACAAATGTGTCATAATTGGAAGTAAAGAGACTTGATGTGAATGGTCTGCTGTCTACCAGGCACTAAAATAGACCAATTAAGTACAAAGGTAGCTGCTGGACACAAGTCCTCAATACTCTACTCATGATTGACAAGACATTGCAGTTGAGGAAGCACACATTAGTTATTATATTTTTTTAACTTCTCAGAATTGAAATAATTATTTTCCTTTTCTTTCTCTGTAGCTCAAATAGTGACTAAATACAGGATACCTCTTAGATTTGAGCAAATTATTTTAAATTCACATGTAAAATTGTAGCAGTTTTATAATGAATTGTCATCCATTTTTCAATCCCATTAGCAAAAAATATTAAAGTGTCATTTTAAGCAACACTTATATCAGACATGAAGTGTATGATATATTTGAAAACTATTGAAAACGTTCATGAGCTAGAAGTAACTGTTATTTTGAAATTTAAAGTAATAAAATCTTAAATTATTTATTTTGTAGTTAAAAAGATTCAAGAAAAACTCTACCTATAGCCAATCTGTAGGTAGCTTCAATACCAACTGCTTAGAGCTTAAAGATCTTGCTGTCTTAATTAGTGCTTTTTAAATAAGAACACTTAATTAAATTCTCAATTCAACTAAAGAAAGCTAACACTTGAATCAATGTCTCAATATTCACCATAGTCAAACCTAGATCTCAATTTCAAAGATGAGTGGCTGAGAAAAGAGATGTGTTCTAACATCATTAACACATTTTGAACCAATATCTCTAGGCTATAGAGCCTTACCTAGAAGAGTTTTCAGTCCACCACTTCACATCCTGACTGAAGCCTGGTTTGAAATTCTTGCTCCTGCATTCCTCATCTCCTTGACACTGGGCAATTCAGTTTGCTTTGCTAAGAATCTATCCTCTTTGTTTGTTTGCTTTGGTTTTGATTTCTAAATTGAGGATAGTTTGTAAGCAAGAAATGTCATTGTCCTTTGGTCAATATTCTACCAGTCTTTACTTTACTCTTGACCTCTGGTAACCACTATTCTGCTCTCTGCTTCTATGAGTTCAACTTTTTTAGATTCCACATATAAGTGAGGTCATGCTATAGTTGCCTTTCTGTGCCTGGCTTATTTCACTTAACATAATGCCCTCTAATTTCATTCATGTTGTACAAATGACAGTATTTCTGTTTTTAAGGCTGAATCATATTCCACTGTATGTATACCACATTTTCTTCAGTTTATCTTTTGATGAACACTTAGGTTGATTCCATATCTGGGCTATTGTGAATAGGGCTTATATAAACATGATAGTGCAGATATTACTTCCACATACAGATTATATTTTCTTTGGATTTATACCCAGCGATAGCATTGCTGGACTATATGGTCCATAATGGCTGTGCTAATTGACATTCCCATCAGCGGTGTACAGGAAGAATAATATCAGGAAATCTGTTGTATAATATGGTGACTATAGTTAATGACCATGTACCGTACACATAAAATTGCTAAGAGAGTAGATTTTAATTGTTTTCACCACAAATAAAATGCATATGTAAGATAATGCATATGTTAATTAGCTTGATTTAGCCTTTCCACATTGTTTACATACTTCAAAATATCATGCTGTATACCATAAATATATATAATTTTCATTTGTCAATAAAAAGAGGGAAATATTGTTGTCATTCTTTAATGGCAATTCTCCTAAAGAGTCTTCCTACCCTTAGTTGATGAGGGATTATTTTAAATAATTATAGAGCTCAGGAAATATGCCTTTAAATTAGACTAGTGTTTGTGATATGATTTGCTTACGAACATTTTGAGATTGGACAAAAACTTACAAATCTAGGTCTTTCATTTTAAAAATAAATCATGGTTTTATTTCATGATATTTGGGCCATATTTTGAAATCCTAATCTTGGGAAAGGTGGCTGTTGTAAAGCAACATATGTCTTTACTGAATTTCCATAAAGAATGTCAGTAGGTTCCTTAGATAAAGCAAGGGCTTTAATGTCAACATCAGTTGAGTTCGCATGTAACTCAAGTACTTGCTGGCTACATGTTTTGGGGATAAGATAGTTAACCTTTCTCAATCTTTGATTTTTCACTTGAAAAGTTGGGATGATTACTTCAAATTCAAAGAACACTGAAAAATAACATTTATTAAATGTTTATCCTAAGCTACATGTATTATATCAGTTATTCCTAATAATAATGCTAGGAGGTAGCTATTCTTAATCTTCGTTTTACAGATAAAGAAAAGGAGACACAGCAAGGCAAAACAGCCAGGATTCAAAACCAGGCAGTGCTCCAAAATACCCTGCCTCTAAAATATGAGGGTTAAATGCCTGATGATCTTTCCATTTTCCACAACCAAAGATTGACATAGAGGCTGAGGAGAATTGGCAGAAGACAGAGAAGAATGCCTGGAGGAATTGTTCCTTTTTCAAATCTGTCTTTAATAGGCCCCTTAAAATTGACAGGCTTGTGTATTACTGACCAAGTATCTACTTTCCAGTAACACCCCAAAAATAAAGCCCACTTTTTTCTGTGAATAAAAGTTGCTACAGTCAGGAAACAAACCATACTGTTTGTCTGCCACTATTTCCCTCCTGAAGCTAAAAGATTTCTGTTAGCTAAAATTGTATGTCTAAAATCAAAGTCTTAAGAATGAATATGTATACCTTCTACAGAATTTTTACAGAGATCAGGCACTACACAGAGATTGAAGCAACCATTTGAAATATTTCTATCCTTCATAAATTTGTCCCTATAAATTATATAAAATTCATTATTGAAGACACAAAGTATAAGGTCACTCAGCATAAAAATGACCAAAATTAATTGTATAATATCAATTGCTTGTGCTTGTTTATTTTTCTCCTTCCTGGCATCCTGTTTTATATGAGTTGGAACTGGGAAAAAAATTAAATAATTTGCCTAAAGTACATCCACATTAAAAGTAAGTGGAAAAGCCATAATATAATTCCAACCCTGTTAATCATTATATTAATGAGGAAGACAGGTGCTAAGAGATCATGTGTTAACTGGGCAATCCATGTAGATAATCAGGTCCCTAAGAATGAAGACAGAGTAGAAATGGACAAAGTGGTAGTTCAGCAATGATAACACCTTCCTTTAATGAGTAAATGACCAAGAAATCAATAGGTGAGAAGTAAGAGACTAGCACCACTACCTCAATGGAATTGCTTTTGTGTGAGGTTTTTTTGTTTGCTTTATTTTGTTTTCCTAACAAGAAGAAGAGGAAGAAATTGACAATGATATGGAAGTGTAGGGCGGCTGCTGCTCATAATTGAGAGTTTGGTTTTCACTCATAGTCACTGATATTATTAGCTCTAACTTAGTTGTTATTCAGGAAATGGGCTGAGAGAAACTGGCATAAGAATATTGTGAAGAGATGGAAATGGTCTGAAGCTAGCAGTGGCCAGATAATGCTGATTTCTTCAGCAAGTGACATGACCATTTTTAGTCACTTTCTGAAGGTCCTCCACCTCCAGGTTGGGTAATATGTTAGTTGGACACTTCTGCTTTACCACATCAGGCAAAAAAAAATTTTGAATTTCAACCAAAAATCATAGACTTTATATTTTCTCATCCTTGCCAGTACTGCACAGTTCTCTTTTGCTCCAGGTTTGTCTTTTAAAACTTTTTAACTAAAACCAGCCACTGGGCTTTTCCTCAGGACAATGTCGAAAGGAAAACTTGACATAAGAGGGGAACTTGTTATTTCAGGTACCATGAAGCAAGTGGGGGGGCAAAGCTACAAGGTCATCAGGAGTAGAAATAGTGGTGTCTTCCTTTGAAACTACACAACTCCCCTATCCTTGGGAAAGGGACGGCCCTGGTTTGCTATATGGCCCTGAGGTTCATCAAGAGAGAAACCATGGCTGATACTTCAACTGGGCTCAGAAAGCCTCCAGCCCCCTTCAGACACTCTCCCTCCCATTGCTGGGAGACAATCTCTTTTATTCTGTGCTCCCCTACCGTTACAATCTCTTCAGCTTCTCACCTGTCCTATTCTGCTTTGGACATGATCTCCTCAACTATACCCTTCCTTCTTGTCTTTTAAATTTGGAGATAAAACAACTCACTTGATCCGGAAATAACTAGCTCTCTTTATTAATTTTTTTTTATTTTAAAGATGTGGTACATAATTCAGGATTAGGTATACAAGTGGTTGTTATACAGGTAAAGTTTGGGCCTCCCTTTGGTCCCCACTTTGCCGGTTTGAGTTCAGATACCCTTATTGATGTTATGTGCACCACCACACCCCACCCCACCCCTGCTGGCAGTTTCTGGCTACTGCCAATCCCATTACTGGTTTTCAAAGTGACAATTCCTTCACCTTAGAGTAGATATACACATAGATTTTGAGACGAATTTTCTTTAAAGTAAAAAGTCTTACCTCTTGAAAACTGAGTTTGCTTTGTGGTTATCTCACTGTTGATAATGATTTTCGTGTTTTTTTTCACACAACTATTTGTCATCCTTGGCTGTGCTTCCTGTCCTTGAACATGCTTTCTGCACTTTGGTCATCTAGTTGTAGAATCAAAACTTGCCTGTAAAACAACTGAGGAACAGAGGAATTTTTAGTATAATTTATGTGATGCAAGGCTTCTAAGGGATAAAGAAACACAAAGAACAGGGAGTGGATGGATTGAGTGAAGATTTGAAGGCAAAGCAGAGTAGGAAAGTAGTAGAACATTAACCTGGTTAAAAACAGCTTTTTGCTGTTGCTAACACGCATACATACACCGTTAAATGTTACACATGTACTTTTTAATATTAATTTTGTCAAGCTTTAAAATGAACAAACTGAAAGACCTTTCTATTATGCGAATTTCTCTACTTCTTATACTTGTATCTTTCAAAAAAAAAATTCTCAACCCTCCCCTCACCCAACTAACCAAAACAAAACAAGCAAAGCAATGATATTTCTCAAAAATGCTTACTACACTATCAGGTCTGCCAAGCTCAATTTGTGCAAAAGAAGTGCATTTGAAGACTTTTTTTCTTATGCTTCTTATCTTTAATATTGTTGTGATTTCAATCCACTTCATTGACGTTACCTGCTAGCAACATTCCGTCTTTACATTTGGATGAGTCTGAACTTAGCAAAGGGATCTAGTACGGTTTTTAAAATGGAAATTTTATTTTGTTGTTCTTAAAACCTAGCACCAATCGTAATGACTTCCCTCCTTAGTAAAGGAGCAGGTTTGCTGCATTTCCAGCCACAAAGCCCCTAGCAGGCTTCCTAGCCTGAGCTGGGCTGATACAACACTATCATACTTTATTACCCATGGTGCATAGGTATGAAGGCAGAATGAAGCTACTTGCCGTGCAATTTTCCTGATACCCCATGAGGCCTGAACACCTCAGGGTGGGCCCATACTCATGTACAGTCATATTAAAACTGGAAACATTTCAAATATCTTTTCTTATTTTCTTTCCCACAAATAAATAATGTATTTTAAGTAATCAAGCATCCTTAAAAAGCAAAACCCTTCTCCTTAAAAGCTACCATTTCCTTAGAACACCATTCTTATATTAAATAAAAATATAAAGAGTAAAGTGTACTTTAAATCTCCCACATAGGCTGAAAATAAAATCTTCAAAAAGTGAATGCATACAACAAAACATAACCAGGACACAACTTATTATTATGGGAAAATGAAAATCATAGCATTATAGTACAGATAATTCTGAATAGAAGCATGCTAATGGCATTAGGGCAGCTTTCAGAAAATAGGAATTTACTTTTTCATCACAAATGTTCTTTAGTACTAAGTATTTTCTGATTTTTACTGTAATAGAAACAGTGGTATGACTCCTTTAAGTGCAATAAATGAATTTTTAAAAGGTTATGAAAATATGTGTCTGTTTAAAAAAATTCTTTCCATAGTCTGTTGAGTGTCTAGGGTATCCTTGTATCAGAGGTCTTTGTTCCCAGATTATGAGGAAAATTGCCAAATATACTACAGAGTGCCAGGCTTTAAAAGGTGTTGAAGAGAGCCTGCCCAATTGCCTGAATTCCAATTTGGCTTACAATGAAAGGTAGAAAAATTACCGAGGTGTCTTTCAATGTTGCTGCTCCGGTTAGGATAGACCTTATCTAATAGTTTATTACACTCAGAAGACAAAGCATATTCTAAGGAAAGAATTCACAGCTCCTATGTCTGAAATAATGGTCTTTTGAATTCTTTTGTCAATCTCATAGATTTCTAACAAGCAGAGGATTGTTTTTTAAATCTGATTTTTTTTAAATGCCAGCAGCACAATTTCCTCCTCTGCAAGTAGGACAGATTCATCCTATAAGCAACAATGGATGTTTCCCTGCTTAACTCGAGCATGACAGATTAAGCTTCAAGCAGACCAGTAAATGCCAACTCCCCACTTAACGAGACTGTTCAGAAGCAGGCATTTGGGGCCTCGACTGCATTTGTTCCTGGAACTACCAGCTGATGAGCTGCTGCTGTCCGAGGCGGCCAAGCAGCCCTGACTGAGCGAGCTGTGTGAAGACCTGACAGCAGCTGGCAGAGCTGAGGCAGCATGCCTCATTGCGGGTGCTTCCAGGCAAATTCCTCACCTCCAAATTGTGCCTGCCTCAGGATAGCTGCCTTGTACAATGCCTGGCAAAAAGTAGTCACTTTGCACATGTTTGCTAAATATAAAAGAGGAAAATGGGGAGAGAAAAATGTGAGTTTAGAGATGCCTTTCAGACCTTGCCAGGTGATGTGCTGTTATTTCTAGCAAAGTGGTTAGGTGACACTGACTTGAAGGATAGTTAAGAAAAAAAAAAACAGAATTAGCAAATTAACAAGTTAATGAGATACAAGGAAATGAAATAAGCAGTAGCCACAAATCTATAATTGATCAATTATATTTTAAAATTGTTATTATTAGAAAAAATGGCACTTGCAATGTATTTCTAAATGTCTTTTATGCAACCAGTGTTGCCTAAAGAAAAGTACACATGCATCCAGAATTATAATTTGAGGATAACCATTCTTCATATTTCTGTGAGGCATCTTAAAATACTATTCAATTTGCTTCTTAGGTATTGCATATAAAACTATAAAAGCAAAGCTATGCTATTTTTTTTCTTTTGGCACAGAAATAGAATCAAGAATCTGCCAGTTGCTGTCAGAAACAGACTGAATCAAATAATACAAAAGCATGAATGTACTGTTCACACATTTATGTAATTGGTGGCTATTTTACTTGTTGAAATCTTGAATCTTTCACAACCACATGCGTACGTTTGTCATTTATCCCCTTTTCTCAGGTGCAAAGAAGGCTACCAAGGAGTCCGTTGTGATCAATTTCTGCCGAAAACTGATTCCATCTTATCGGATCCAAGTAGGTCAAGCATTTTTCTTCTCTCTAATGCAAGACACAGGCAGCCTTTACTCTGATCAATGATTGTTAATTCAACTAAAGGTTATATTTCAGTCATGTGTTTCTGAAAGCTGCGAAGGACAGAAGCTGATGGCAGATGTTAGTGTTGAAAGTGTGTTCTGAACTAACTTGGTCTAGGTCTTCTCCAGTGATGGAGCCTGACCTCCAGATTCCACCTCTAACCTTTGCTGGGAACTTTTAGCAACTCCTGCCACCTTAGCTCTCTGGCTTCCCTGTCACCCACCACTCCATTCCAAAAGCAAGGATATAGAAAAATATAAGAGCTTATTATTTATCCAAAAGAATATTATGAAAACTATGGTATTATATTGGTTATTACACTTTGGTTGGTAATTTGTAATTAATATTATTATTACAAAAATTGTAATAATAACACTTATTACAAATTAACATTTACCTCACTTAGTGAAGTAAAAAAAATGCTTTCAAAGTTGCATTAAAAGTTAGCAAACAGACTTTCAAAACCCCAATTTTTAGCAACACTATTTGCATATCAATATTTATTGTCCTAAGGACAAATTATTTTTTATCCATTCATGAAATAAGATAATTTGCAACTAAAAAATGCTGCTAGTTGTTATTTTTTATTTGTATATGGAGTAAGAAGTAACTTTATATACTAAAATGCCCAGTTCTCGTCAAATGGAATTTTTTTTTATTGTAAATAGTTCTTTGCTCTTTCAATAACTGCTACAATTGAATCACCACTAAAGAAAGGTATTTTTATTGAATCAGCAATTTAGTTTAGTGAGGATAATGATAGGCATTTCCAAATTGTAAAGGCAAAGCTGTGGTTTTCTGAATATCATACATATATAACACAGACTTTAGCAAAATATTTTGTATTGACGACAGACATTGTTGCCCTGCATGTGAGTGTGCATTTTGCCGCATAATGAACATGTCTAGCCATCTTTCCCCTGAATTTCTACTTACATTTTTTCAAGTAAACATAGAGTTCTTTAAAAGAAAAAAGTTTTTGTTTGTTTGTTTGTTTTTTGTTTTTTTTTTTGAGTTGGAGTCTCACTCTGTTACCAGACTGGATGGGTTTTTTAAAATTTAATTCTGTTTTATCTTGACAAGGCAGCCCACCACACAGTAATTAACTACTCTTTCTTTGCAAATGTAGCTTCCCTTGAGAAAAGTAAAGGTTGCCAAAAAGCGAGAAACCAACTCAGCCTGAGATATCTCTGTTCTCTGAAGTGTGAGGCACTGTTCTCTAGGAATTGCACAGGATGTTCTCTATTACACTGATTTACACTGTTCTCAAGGAATTACATAGGATAGTATTACTAGAGTGTTTTGTATCTTAGTTATCTTGTGATTTTGACCACTTGCTAAGCTGATGTCTGATAGGCTCTTCATGGTTGTGGTTGGGGACATGTATTTGGAATGTATTTGGAATAATAGGAAACTCGCAAACAAGAAAGGGCTTTGTTGATTTCTCTCTCTCTCTCTCTCTCTCTCTCTCCCCGCTTTCTTTTATCTTTGTTTTTTCCATTTTTCCTGATCTATCTAGTTTCCCTCATTGCTTTTCTTCTTCTTTCTTTTCCTTTATCTTTCCTTCCAGTCCTTTTTCCTTTTCTTCCCTCTTTTCTGTATTTTTTTCTTCTCTTTGTATTTCTTCTCTCCCACACTTCCTTTCTACCTTCTTTTCCTCTTTGCTTTTTCTTTTCATATATGGCTACAGAACATTTATTAGGGACAGGATATCAGGCAAGAGCTTGCATATGGTACAAAGTGGGCAATATATATATATATATCTTATTAAACAATCAAATCAAATTTTGCCACCCAGCTGGATATCATAGTTTATCACTACGAAGGTGGAGGATGAGGTCCACCATAATGACTGCTCCTTAGAGAAGAAAATGATCCCATGATCAGAGCCATTTTTCCTGAAAAACTATTTCTATTAAATTTCTATTAAAATTATAGTTGTGTAAAGTGCTTCTAATAAGTGAAATCATAAGATTAAAACATTATTATTTTTTATTATGGAGATGTGGAGTACAAGTGAGGATTTACAACATAAGTAGGCTGCCTGCAGGTGAAGTTTGGACTTCTAACTGGCCCTTACTCCCACTGGTAGTGGACTGGGTACCCTTTGTGTTGTCACGTGCTCCCAACCTGCTCCCTCCTTCCCTCCCCTAACAGTGCCCAGCAACTGCAGATCCACCCTTGTGCTAATGTGGCTAGTGCTCAGGGCCCACTTACAAGTGAGAACATGCAATATTCAGTTCTTTGTCTCTGTGATAGTTCACTTAGTATCATGGTCTCCAACTCCATTCAAGTTGCTGTAAAGACCATGATTTTGTCATGGTCTCCAACTCCATTCAAGTTGCTGTGAAGACCATGATTTTGTTTTTCTTTATGGCTGCATAATATTCCATCATATATATCACATTTTCCTTATCCAGTCCACTTTCAATGGGCGGCAGGATTGTTTCCATGTTTTTGCTATTGTGAATAGTGCAGTAATAAACAGGCACGTACAGGTGCCTTTTTGGTAGAATGATTTATGTTCCTCCGGGTAAATTCTCAGGGAAAGGATTTCTAGATCATATGGAAGATCAATTTTTAGTTTTTCAAGGAATTGTCACACTGTTTTCCATAGAGGTTGAACTAGCTTGCATTCTCACCACCAGTGCAGAAGCCTTCTCTTTTCTCTGCACCTGTACCAGCACCTGCTGTTTTTTTAACTTATTTGTGATAGACATCCTTACTGGAGTTAGGTGGTCCCATTGTAGTTGTGATTTGCATTTCTCTACTCATTAGTGAGGCTGAGCATTTTTTCATGTGTCTGTTGGCTGCTTGTATGTCATCTTTTGAAAAATGTCTGTTTATATCCTTTACCAACTTCTTAATGGGGTTGCTATTGGTTTTTTTTTTCTTCTTCTTCTTCTTCTTTTCTTCTTTTTGCTTAGTTTGAGTTCCTTGTAGATCTTAGATATTAGGTCTTTTTCAGATACATAATTTGCAATTTTTTTCCCCATTCTGTGGGTTGCTTCTTTACTCTCTTGATGGTTTCTTCTGGTGTGCGAATGCTTTTCAGTTTGAGGGAGTCCTACTTGTCTATCTTAGCTTTTATGGCATTCACTTTCGGGCATTTACTCAAGAATTTGTTGCCTACTCTGATGTGAAAAATTATTTTTATATAAGATTAAAAAGGGAACATCCTTTTGCCCAAAGGCAGAAATGTACTAAAATACTCAAAGGGAGCTTTGAGTGTAAAATTTTATGAAATTGTTTTTCTTTTTCTCTTGTTTTTCTTATGTGAGGTATATCCTTATGTGAGACAAAATGCCAGAATTCTTTTAAATAAAAAACAAGATAAGCATTGAGAACCCATGACTGAGTCCTTCAGACAAAAATTACATGGAAAAAAGCATTGTATCTTCTATTCATCCATCCACATATCCCTTTATTTAGGAAATAATTAATTCATTTCACTAGTATTTTCTGAGCATCAACCAAGAGCCATCTAGTTGAACCAATTCTGTTAATACAAAGATGTACAAACAGGATTTGGCTCTGAGCACCCCATGAACTAGTGAGTGAGAAAAACATGTGGATATATTAACATGGGGATGAATTTGATATAACATTTATCCCTTTGTGACCTTGGCAGATTTATTTGGCTTCCAAGCCTTACACTTTCATCTGAGCAATGATAACAGTAATATCTGTTGGCATCTGTTATTGAGATTGACAAAGAGTCAATGCCAGATAATTGTTAACCCACTTTCCGTGTTCATCATTGTAATTATTACTAATACATGTTTAGATGTTGCATGTGCCAGGCACTGTGCTGAAAGGTTTTACCTCGATTATCTCATTAAACCCTCATGATCAAAATTTAGTGGGGGATGTATTGACAATTGCCCACATTTTATAGGTGAAAAAATTAGACCTTAGGGATGCTAAGTAAACTTGCTCAAGGTCACACAGCTAGTTAATGCTGGAGACTAACTTTTATTACAAATGACTCTAGGGCTTGAGCTCCCAACTGCAGATCTCTTTCTTCCCTCCCCTGGAACCTTCCCTCCACTAGTTATTTTCAACAGGACATTTATCATTCTAAATTTCATTGACTAAAACTCAATGACCTGCAGCAAACATTATTCTAAGGAACAATATTTGCACAATTTTCATATTTTAATGCAGCAACTTGAGCTTCCATAGAGATTTAAATCCCTAATGAAATTTCCTTGTCAAAATTCTTGCTGAAGGATTGTTTAATTTGCTGCTCATGATATCTTTGGAATGACTCTATGCTCGGGAAATATGCTTCCGTCCAACTCCCTCCTTCTATTTTTCCTCCTCTGCCTCCTCACTTCATTCTTTCTTCCTGCTGCTCTCTCCATCTGTCCAATAAATGCTTCAGCTTATTGAAATTCCAGTTAACAGGGGCTTAGAAACCTCTAGCCTTTTAGTCTCTTCCAGGCAATGCAAAGTTAGTCAGAAATATGCACCTTTGACAATCAATTTTAAAACTAAAATCTCAAATTACCTGTATTTAGGGAAATCATGCAAGGATGTCACTATAGGAGCCTCCATGGCTGCTATGACAATTGTCTTAATTGCTCAGACTAGGTCCTCAGACTATTACAAAAACTCACTCACTTTTCCCCACTCCCAACAAACAACCTATAGATGACTCCATTTAGGAACACATATACATACAAGAATCAGTCTTATACAGTGCTTGGATGTCAGTTTTTGGAAAACAAAATCTAATGCATTTAACAGTCAGGTAAATCCAACCTTTCTCTGGATTCCATGTACTGCAAGTCACATTCAGATCACATGGTTGAATAGTAAGTAGGGGTTCAGGAAAAAGCGTGTGAGAAAAACAGACTTTGGTTAGGGTCTAGAGGAAGTGACCTTCTGTGAAGGAGCCAGCATCAGCTAATGCAGCATCCCTCAAGTGCATATATCTGTACCTTAATTCCTGTGCTGCCAGCCCACCCATGGATAGCAGCAGTCAGCTTCCAGGAAGTGACAAACTCTTTCTAATATAATTGCTTCAGAACCAGTTTCTCTCTCCACAAATATTGGATCAACCTTTAGACTCCTGCCCTATTTTCTCTTTCTTATCACTCATTTCTACCCCGGACAGTTAACAATCCTCAGCAAGAAGTAGAGCTGGATGGAGCCAAAGAACCATGTACCAACCAAGGATCCAGGCTGATATTTTCTTGATCTCCCCTCTCATGAGCACATGCAAGATTCTGACATCATTACTGGCCAGTGGAAGCCTGAGGGAAGTTCCACAGAATAGATTCAGATGAGAATTTTAAAAATGGGGCTGGGTAGAAGAGGTGCCCATCAGAAATGAAGGTACTCCTCCTCATAAATAGCTAGAAGCAGCTGCTTCCAGACCTCCCCGTGCCTTTCTCTCCCCATCGGCATCCAATACTCAGCATCCCCATGGCTGTGACAGCAAGTAACAAGCCTGCAGGTCCAAGCTTTGGCATGCACTTTATACAGCTCAGACTCTTGGAATCATCTAATCTCCACTATGGAAGAAGGATGGAGGAGTACTTCCAGCACTCATCCATATGTGCTGACCTATACTTTGGTTTTTTGGATCTTAGAACCAGGCTCTACTCTCAGAGCATGTGGGAAGACTTCAGGATCCTGGTCTGAATGTGATTCAGAGGAAAGGATGATATAGGTTTAAACTTCCCATCACCCTAAACTGGTCATGTGCATCAACTTCTTAGAAATTATCACACTACAAGTCCAAAAAATAAATTTTCCATAGCATGTAGTTCTAGCCCAAGAGAGAGCATCAGGAAGGAAAGGGAATAAATTAACACACTCACCCTCTGAATTGGTCTGCAGAGACAACTAATTCAAGCCCAACTCAGTCTCCTTTCTCATGTACCAGAAATACTATGGTATTGTCACCCCAGTGCCTAAACCATCAGACTCAGAGTAGTGCTTCTTTGCTGTATGTGGCACAGTGAAGTAGAAGATAATTTGAGAAGAGGCTGGAAGAGCCAATATAGGGACCAGCAGCCTGGGCAGGTGTTTGCTAAGCAGATACAGGAGATTTCCTTGAACATTATTAACAAGAAATTTCCCCCCAAAAGACCCATATTCTGTACACTTGCCTGTCTCAATTGTATTCACTACATAGAGACAAGTGTTTTACATGTCAACAATTAGATAGAAGGGTATAAATAAAGGAGCTCTGAATTGGAAGACAAGGGGTCTCGGTTCTAATCTCGTGATCGCCTGCTCTTAGTGGTGTGGCGTTAGGCAAATCACAGTTTAATTGTCTCGGTTTCTTTATCTGTATGGGTATCCTGTTTAAAAGAAGGTGACAGCCTTCAGTACAGAGCCAGCAGAACCTGAAAGTCATTCAGAAGTGTGGCTTAATGCACAAAGTAGTCAATCTCTGTATTCACTCATTCATCTGTTGCCCCAGTGAAGCACATACAATGTATACCATGTTGTGAATTCAAACAATAATATTTCGAGATCCTACTGTCTTAATCTATTTGGGCTGTTATAGCAAATCTCTATACATTGGTTTATGCACAGCAGAAATTTCATTTCTTACTATTCTATATGGAGAAAGCCCAAGGATCGGCGAGGTTTGGTGGCTCAGTCTAATCCCAGCACTTTGGGAGGCCGAGGTGTGTGAACTGCCTGAGCCTGCAGGTTTGAGACCAGCCAGGCAACTTGGAGAGACCTTGTCTCTACAATAAATTTTTTAAAAAGTCCAAGATCAAGGTGCCAGCAGATTCACTGTCAGGTGAGGGCTCTTTTCTCATAAACAGTGTGTTCCCACTCTGCCCTCAACTGTTGGAAAGCTCAAGGCAACTCTCTGGACCTCTTTTATAAGGGCACAAATCCCATTCATGAGTAGTCCTCCATCATGACCTAGTCACCTTCCAAAGGCCCCACCTCTTAATACCACCACATTAAGGATTAGGTTTCGACATATGAATTTTGAACACAAACATTCAGACCGTAGCATCTACCATGAATAAACTCATAGAGTAGCAAACTGTGTTTATTTAAATTGAATTATAGATGCCAAAGAATGTAATGTTTGCAAGAAATTCAAATGTTTTCTTCACCCTTTCATTCAAAAGCTTACTAATAGTTTGACATTGGACAAGTTGTTTAATGTAATAAACCATGTTTTTCTGCTTCATAAATTAGGATATTACTAATCTATAACATATACAACTATTGCTAGGACTAAATTTTTAAAAAATTCAGAGTATGTTGTGCTTATGACATGGTGAGAACTCAATACATGTTAAATGTTGTATTATCATTATTGTTTTTGCTATTTTAACTGCCATCTTGATTGTTACATGGTATACAAGGCAGTAACAGGTACAAGGTGCTCCCAGGGATTTAAAAGCATGAGACATATTACCTGACCTCAATTATCCCTTTGTACAGAGAAAATAAAAATGTAAAAACAAGTACAAATAAGCACACACACAAAAGACATGACAGCTTAAGGAAACATCATAAAAATGGTGAGGCAATAAAGGTTCATATAAAGTGGAGAAAGAAATCTGGATTGCTCAGGAAAGGCTTTATCTAGGAGGGAAGATTGCAGTAAGTTTTTCACGCAGGGTGTTGTAGCTGTGTACTGTCATATAAGCTATACTAGTACTATTTCTACTATAGCATGAAATGTCCTCTGTGGAGGTGTCCAACGTGGTCTTGGTAAGGAAATTTCTGTCAATAAATTAGATGAAGAAAAGGACACAAAGCATAAACTAATCATCACTTGCCCTTGGTCCATTAATTCATACTGATGAGGGCGGGTATCTTTCAGACTGGGATTTGTTGGGAATACTTAAGTTTGCTACGTTACTCTGCCCTCCAGGAACCATAAAAACATTGTTAGCAGAATGGATTTATATATAAAATTTGTCATTTTTATTACCCTTTTTCTGGCCTTGTATGAGGAGCAATGGAATTATCTGATTTTGGCCACATATCCATGAATATCATAAAGCCCATCAGTTCTGCCAGGTTGTGACATTTGTATATATTTGATTGTTAACGTCTTCAGGTATAAAAACCAAACTTTTACTAATTATCCATGTAAACACACACTATTTCTAGGCACTAGAAAATAATTTATATATCTTTAGTGTATATATATATGTGTGTATGTGTGTGTATGTGTGTATATATATATATATATATATATATATATTCTGTTTTAACCAATGTATTAAAAAGAAAATTCATGGAGCCAGAGGGAAGCTCCACTGCCCTTGCCTCTGACGGTTCCCCCATTTAACTTTTTTTCCACAGCTTGCTAACTGCAGCTTCCCCCTTGGCCCTAGCTCACTGGATGTCCACTCAGGTAGATGATGGATTGTCCTCCTGCCTGCTGAGGTTACCTGTTGGGCAAGTCTTAATAGAGTTCCCAACTGTTTCTTAGTTCTCATGTGTGGTCCACAGCTAGTCCACAAGATGTGCTAATCATGTGGTATCAACATGTCCTGGGAGATCTGGCCATTCAGGTGGCTCTCTCACCAGACTGCCAGGACTAAAGATGGCATTGTCTCTGATCTCTCTTTCTCGTTCCTTTTCTACTTTCAAAGTCAGAGAGGGAGATTGAATGTTATAAAATGGTCTTCGATTATTTGATACTTTTCTTTATAAATTCTACATGTGAAGATTTCTCTCAAACTTCATTATCTAGTATATCCATTGTATATATTGACACCTTAATCAACTCCGAGGTAGAAAAATTAAATACTCACATCTTGTTAAACAATATATTCATTTGCCTTCCAAATTTGGATTATTCTAAATATATTTTATAGCCTGCTTTTTTTCTTCACTCAATATATTGTGAGCCTTTTCTCATCACATGTTGTAATTTTATGTTCTTCTAAACTATTATTTGAAGATTACAGCATTATAAGGATGTCACATAAATGATTTAACCAATCACTTATGGTGGGTCACTTAGTGTGTTTTCAATTTTGCATAATTATAGTGATTGACAAGCATTATGTATAAGTCTCTGTGCTTTGAGGTCCAGATTATTTCTTTAGGGTAAATACCTAGACTTTTGATATATTTTGATAGCTTTTCCTCCAGAAAAGTTGTGCTATTTTACATTTTCATGAGCATAATATAAGAAAGTTGATTTTTACTTTTTCCTTTACCAACACTGGAAAATGTTGCTTTAATTGCTAATTTTACAGTGAAAATTATATTCTGCTATTTTTAATTGCACTTATTTGATTACTAGCAATACTGAATACTCTTTTATTTGTATGTTGGTCAGTTTTATTTTTACTTTTATGAATTTTTTAATTCTTTCCCTTTGCTTATTTTCAATGTTGTAATTGTGTAGTCTTATTTAAGAGTTTTCTATTTGAGGATAAACTATTCACTATCATCTATATTGTAATTTTCCCAAATTGCTCTTTGATTTATTATTTATGATGTTTTTACTTGAAGCATACAAAAGGCAAGTTTTGCCTTTTATGGAATCAAATCTATTAGTTATTTAAAAAATATATCGTATTTGCTAATGTTTGTGCTTTACTCACCATGAAATGCACTGAATAATTCATTAATTAAGCTATTCCATTTTATTATTTTATTATATTTCTATATGAAATTTATGTTAATGTGTAGTTTGAGATTATAAACAATGTTAAAACACTTTTCCCCACAAAACGTATTGAATAATCTAAAGTTTCTTTTTTTTTAAAGCAGGATTTATTGAGAGGACGGAAAAACTCCCACAGTGGGGGGACCTGAGGAGGTTGCTCTGAAGTTTCTTTATTGATCTAAAAAGATAATCATATAGCCTATAATTATGCATATTTGGTGCTGTTCTGAGACCTTTGCTCTACTCATACCATGATCCCTCAAGGAGAAATCTTAACAGTGTCTTTCGTCTCTTCCTACAGGATGCCCACACTAGGTGGTGTAAGCTAGGAGTCTCATTGCCATGGGCTACCTGATCAAGAAGGGGTCAAACCTAGGGCAAGTACTTAGGTTCTACTCCCTGCTACCCATTCTCCCACCCTTTACAATTTGAGCAATCTTAGTAAGGTTTTTACGACACATATAAGTTGTTTGAAGCCTGATTCCACTCAATCCTCAATACAATTAAACTTTTTCCCACTGTATTATTGTCTTCACTATATTTGACTTCTATTTATGCAGGAAGATGGTGCCTTCTCTCTAGATTTATATTTTGATGTAGCTCCCCCTCCATATTCTGTATCCACAATTTATTTTTTCCATGGAGAATCAATGAGGGAACAGTCTGTGAGTATTCCATTGGCCTTTTTAACTAGAAGTTTCCAAATGGTTCACTTTTGAGTGACTAGAAGGAGGCATTGAAAGAAAAGGCAAAGAAAATTTGTCCAAGAATACCTGAAGACTGAAAGCAAAGAAATAATAACCAGAAAACCAGATTAACCCTCACCCAAGAGTCCAGGGCATCAGAAATTACTTAGATTCTTCCACTCATAGCTGTTTGTTCTTCTCCTTATAGTACACTTTGGATAAATTTCAATTACATCTAACAACATTACGTGTATCACTAAATAGTTATAGTCACTTTCTGCAAAATGTAGGAAAAACCATAATTATTTTATCTCTGTTAATGAGACTTTCCTAAATGCATCTATTTATTTACATTCTATGCCCAGGAGCTATTACTTTTTGGAGAAAAATAGCAGAATTGCCTGTTTATTTTGATGGCGTTTTCTACGATGTGTTGATGCTAGATGACCAACACTGTGCTTTACCAATCTGTGTTCCCACCATCCTTTTCTTGAGAGAGTTATTTTAATAGAGAATGGGAAAGCAATTTCAATATTGTGTGACTGATATGAAATGAAATGATTTAAGCTATTGCCTTCTTTACTTCAGTTTTTATATAGTTTTTAAAAACTAGATACACAAATTGTAAATGTGCATTATAAAAGTGAGCATAGAGAAGTAGAAAAATTGATCACATATGTTGACAGTAAACACAGACACAGGGTAATGGGTCTTCTCTCAATGTTAAGACTCTGTTTCAAATCCCAGCAGTGAAGCTTTCATAGAATGAGGACTTATCTACATAACAAATATTGTGCTAGGCCTCTATTTACATTTCCTTAATTATGGTAATTTTATAGGTGAGACAACCGAGATGCAGGTAAGTTAATTACCCAACCAAAATAATCAATTTTTAAGAGTTTATATTATTTTTATCTGTTAATTAGATTTCCCCAAATGCTGATTCATTAGCCTTCCAAGTACTTTCTGGTAGGGGTCAACACAATAGGAGGCTTTTTAATATTTATTTTATTTTATTTTTTATGGAACGTCAAGAACTAAACATTCCCCATCATTACTTGAAATGAAAATCTTGATTAAATACCATGTCTAATGTTATAAATAAAAATTCAACTTAAAATAGCTGAAAAGATGGATGCATAATTAGTATAGTTTGGGGTAAAATATTTGCATTAATAAAAGCAGACCAAAGTACATAATCTATTTTCTGATAGATGATAGTCACTTGACAAAACTGTGAGCAGTAAAAATGAATTTTTTGATGATTTGTTTTATATGAGAATACATTTTTGAGAACCAGCACCGGATTTTCTGAATTTCTGGCTCCCCTAACTTTTTTTAGTCTCTCAGTATGAATAGGTTTTAACTATTCAATATTGTTAGTTGATGTCTCCACTGTCTCCATTTTCTTTGGAATCCTGAAAGCTTCAATCCCTTCAGGGAAGTTTTGTTTAAGTTAATGTGGGATTGATCTGGCAGATAAACATTTGATTCCCACTGTGCTTTAAACCATGAGCAGATTATCAAATTTCTGTTTTTTCCTGATTTCTTGTCTTCACAGAAAAGCTCTGTGATTATGCCTGCAGGAAATTTTAAAACATTGGGCATAACTCACTTCAGTTATCCAGGAACACATACTAGACTCAATAGCAGTATTTTGCAGATACTCTGTAAATGTTGCCCCTTAATTAAGAGTGAGAAATGAGGAATTTAAAAATCAAATAAATACTTCTATAGTGTAAGCTCATTCATATACAAGCAGCATTTATTTACAGATTATTCTAGTTCATGCAAAATATTTTGTCAGGTACATTCACTTATGTTCTGTCATTTAACTCTTGCAATCCCAATATAAAACAGCGATTATATTTCCTTCTAGTTTTGAATTATGAAAATAAGACTAAGAAAGTAAGACTCAGCTGAAGAAAATTATGAAGATTTATTGTAAGACATAAGTAGACCTAAATTGAGAGATATTACATGCTCTATGTGGAAGATAATTTGTAAAATAGCATTGTTTCTTAAATATATGCCATTATAGTTCCAAATAAAATCACATAGTTTTTTACTTTTGATCTTTGAATTTTGTCTTTAGTTATGGTAGTTCATGCTATTTCTTAAATGTTTTTCTTAGCTTTTGTTTGTTTGTTGTGCATTTCATTGTGGAATTAGCAGCTTGTTAAACAATAAAATGTAGATTCTATAGGCAGATAGGATTCATGATGGACTTAGTTACTGCTGCATCCCAAGTGCTTATTCCATCACATTAGTTATTCAAGTAATTTTGATTGAATAAGTGAAAGACAGACTTGTCCAAGGTAACATATGTTTTATTCCCTTTTGTAAAAGTGTTTCTAGTACATCTACTTTATAATTTATTTAGATAATGTTATATAATTAATCACCTAACAAATGCCTATGGCTTTGCATAAGTAATATAGTAATAATATATTTTAATTTATTTTAAAATTCTACTTTTAGTTAAATTTTATTTTTAAGATAGTAATACTTTCACATGATTCAATACCATATAGTATAAAAGAGTTTACAATAAGTCTTCTACCCTTATCCCTACCATTCACCCAATTCCCCTCATATAAGCAAATGATGCTGTCAGTTTTGTGAAAATCTTAATAGAGTTGTTTTATAAATATATAAGAAAAATTAGCAAAAATATATTCTTTGTTTTTATATAAGTAATACCTCATAATATATACTGTTCCAAATCTTACTTTTTGTTTAGCAATGTCTCTTCAAGATCATTTTATTTAGATACATATAGAACATTCTCATTCTTTTTGCAATTGCATACAATTCTATTCATTGCACATAACATAATATGACTGTTGTAGTCTGAATGTTTGCCCCTCCTCCCAAATTTGTACATTGAAACCTAATCACCAATGTGATGATATTAGAAGGTAGGCCTTTGGTAAGTGATTAAATCACCAGGATGAAGTCCTCATGAATGGGATTAGTACCCTTATAAAAGAGGCCTCAGAGAGCTGCCTTTATCCTTTCTCCATGAGAGAACTCAGCAAGGAAATGCACTATATGAGCCAGGGAAAGCCAGTACTTTGACCTTGGACTTTCCAGTCTCTAGAACCATGAGAAATACATGTGTTGCTTTTAAGCTACTCAGATTATTTTGTTACATCAATCTAAAGGAACTTAGACTATATAATTAACAATGTAACTTTGTATTCACATTTAGGTTATTTGCTGTTTACATTATGCTCTTTTAAACAGTATGTAGGATAACATTTTAAAATGTAATATCTGAGACAAATATATGTACCTTTGTAAATTTTGGGGTTCTCATCATTGTCATCCCTAAAGTAGTGTCAGTTCAAGCTCTTAAATACTCTGTTTCTCCAAAGTGTCTTGGACATGACAAGTGTAATTTTGTGAAATTATTTTTATTTTTGTTCAGTCTTAGAAGTAAAGCGTACAATTTCATGGAGCTTTTAATTCAATTTATTTTACAATGACTGACATGGGGCATCTTTTCATGTATTCAAGAGCTATTTGTATTTCCTATGAATTATCTTAATATATCTTCCTAGTTTTTAATTAAGTTATTGGTCATTTTCTTATTGATTTATTGAAGCTACTTATATTTAAGAAAAATTAGATCTTTGATTATGATATGAGATTCACATAGTTTTTTACTTTTGATCTTTGAATTTTGTCTTTAGTTATGGTAGTTCATGCTAAGCAGTAAACTGCCTTCCTCCCTCCCTCCTCCCCTTCCTCCTTCTCCTCCTTCTTCTCTTCCTCTCTCTCTTTTTCTTTCTTTATTTCTCCTCTTTTTTCTTTCTCTCTCATCTCTCTCCTGTATTAGAATAAATCATTTATTTTTCCTTTGTGGCTAATGGATCTTGTGTAATACTTTAAAACTTTTTTTCTCATTCCAAACGTATTCAACAAATTTTCCATTTAAAAATTCTAGGAGTGTGATCATATTATTATTTTATTCTTAAATCTTGAAAATAATTCAGAGAACTTCTCTGAACCTATTCTAGTTTAGGGCTGCCTGAAAAAAATGTTTTTTTAATAAGGAAAGACTCCAGTTTTTTTTTTTTTTCTGGATGATTACACAGTTTCCCAAGATCATTTAATTGATAATATTATCAGTAGCATATGAGTCAATATCTTAAATTGTATTCATCTATTAATAATGTCATGTACTTGTAAATAAATTGAAATATAAGATACATGAGTAAATATCTTATATTTATTCAGTTCTATTTCTCATCTTGCTATTCATCCCTATTGATCTGCAAATTTGTGTAAAAATATAATACTCTCGAATGTTGAGTTTTTATTAAATACATTAAAATATATAAATAGAGGGTAGGCCCTAATTTAGTTATTTCCCTCACCCTAAAATTTCCTATTTTGGTTATATTAACTCATTTCCTTCTACAACTGATTAATAATATATACTTAGGGGCTGATTGTTGTATTTAAAGTTAGCTGTGATGAAGCAAAAGTTAATGAAGCAGAAAAGCCATGTTGCAAAGTTCAAGAAGATTAAAATAAATGAGGAAGACAGGAAAAGAGAAAAAGAAGCACATAGAGGATGAATGTCTAACTTCTGGAAGTGACATTCCAAGTAACTCCCTTATCTACTTCATAGCCAGGGAAGAATTACCAACGATTTCAAAAACAAACCTCAACTGAATTTAATTGTCTTCCACCTTGTGATCCAGAGATCAACCTCATTGCTATATGTTACTTTATTTGCTTTATAACATTCCTCCATCTTTCCACTTTCTTAGGTGTTTTATTTTCTAAAACAAATATATATTACTTGAACATAAAAAATTGTAATATTATTGAGGGTGACTCAATAAATTAGTGACACAACTTAATATTCAACAAGTATGAGCAGAAATACATAGACAAGTGTATAGCCACAGACTACTATGCTTTTAATAGTCATGGAATTGAACAGTACAAGAGCCCAACTGGATTAGCAAGATAAAGGATGCTGAACACCAACATCTTTGTTGTGCCAGTAGAAAAGAACCAAATGATATCCCAGATAGGTACTCTGCTGCTTAGAAATGAATTATGTCTGGTATAGTGGTCAGGGGTAGGAAAATAATATCTCAGAAATGTCTCTGATAGTTTAATTGTTCCCATACCGTTCACAAGCATGATTCATGACAACTGTTAAGGTATTGTCAGCAAACTGGGCCCCAGTTTTCATGGTGACGAGCAATAGATCCTATAGCCAGATTTATCATTTTTTTCTTGTTCTAAACATATGAGCTTTCATATAGTGCTTTATAGTTATTACCACTTTCCCTTGATGGAATTTCTTGTTTATAATAGTAATCTTATAGTAGTTTGCATATTCTCAGATAATCAACATCCAAAGGGTCTACAGTTTATTAGACACCTAATACTTCTTTTGAACACTTAATTTCATTTTATCTCAGTCGCTCTACCTCAAAAATTATTGAGATTGAGTTTCAGCTGCCATTTTACAGGAAAAATGTTAAGTCATATTTTTAGGTGAGGTTTAGGTTATAGCTTCACTCTTGGCTATCTCAGGGTCAGGGGAAGGGAAGAATCTGACTCCCTGGCTTCCATAGAGGGGATTCCTTGGAGATGGAAAGAACTATTTCAATCAAAGGAAATGTGAGGAAAGTAGAATATCTACAAGATGGAGAAAATAATTCCATTGTAAATTAATTGATTAATGAATCTACAGACAAACAACCACAGGTTTCCTTTCTCAGAACACAATCTGAAACATATTTTGTTTTTGTCCTTAGGAACCTAATGATGGACCTAAGTATAGCATTTGTTTCACACTTTTCTAATCTTCTAGTTTAGTGTTGCAATCAAACAAGAAAATACAGTGAACTTTGCAAGTTCTTGTAAACCCGGGTTGCACCTCAGTGATGCCAGAATCTTCCACTTGCTCGGTTTGACCAATATTTTATAAATGTGTTTCTTGAACCTTGCTGTTGCACTTGGAAAGCTCACTGATTTATAATCTAAGGACTCACTCTGTAGACTTATTTTATCTAAAACTGAAAAAATATAGTCTGTTTTCAGTCTTCCTATGAATCCTCTAAGAAAGCAGATGGTGGATCAGATCTCCGGCCAAAGTTCTCTCAGGATATGGGATATAATCCAATCAGCCTGGAACTCATCCGTACTCATATGCTCTCATATCCATCATTCTGTATTTTAGCGGCTACTCACCCGTGCCTGTTCATTCTTTCCTACAATCCTCTCTTCTCTGTGACAGAAAATCTGGCTACAGGAAGCATCCTGATTAATTCTATTTTGTGTCAATTATTAATAACTTTATTCCAACAGTTTTAAATGGCAGTCAAATTCTTTTCTGGATTTTCCTTTTAAAAGTTCTACTACTGCCAACCCAATCCAATCCTTCTGTTGGCCTTAGCATACTTTTTTTTTCAGATATTGTAAATTTTAGTGTTTTTGAATCTATATTTATAAGTCTGGATCAGCCTCTTTTAACATTAAAATAGTATAATTCTAGTAACCCTGAAAGCAAAATGAACAATTCTTCATGAGAAATATGTCACTCAGATGCTAGTGTGATCCTGATTGTCTCCAACTGAGGTCCTCTTGCCATTCATTAGAACCCATTCATTGGAAGCCATTGAGGGCAACAAGCCTTTCTGTGAGACATGCTATCATGTGACCGGTTTTCTGACAAATTCTAAAAGTTGAGCTTCCTCTACACTGTTCATGCAATATCAGAGAATAGAGAAACTTTTATTTGTAAATTTAATTCAATCAAAGGAATTAACAAGCACACAATTTTTTTTCCACTGATAATTATTAATGAAGCCAAGACCTACAATAGTCATAAAATTGTTTGGAATTAAAAAGGAAAGCACATGTAAAAGAAACCACACATATGACTGGGGTTTTACACAGTAATGTAAAACTCTTCTCAAATATAAATATGTGCTCATCTTGACATATTTAAGTTGAACTTCCAATCAGGTCATATACTTTTCCTAATTTGCCCCACCTTTGTACTACATACCTATGCAGCATCTTCAATCCACTGATTTATTTTATTGTGCACTTAATATGTACAAGCAGCACATTTTATAAGGGAGTGCAAATTATTCCTTTAAGAGTTGAGAAAGAAATATATGGATTCTGTCCTCATGGAACTTACACAAATAATAACTACACTAATTAGTATTTAAGTAAAAGTTGCACAAGGTATCATGAAGGAAACATCTAGAATGCAATAATAATGCACAACAGTGAAAATGAATCTTGTTGGGGGATAGGTTGTCAGAAATATATTCATTCATTTCTTCAGCAACTGCTGTGGGCCAAGTACTGTTCTAAGCAGATAGACAAAGTATCTGTTTTTATATATGCATTGGGTTAGAGACAGCTAAACTGAAAATAACTAGCAAAATAACCTAATAAAAACATTTGTCAGGCATTGATAAGGTAATTCAGTAGTTATTATTGGATTGTTACTTTATTTTGAGTTTGACCAGAAAAGAAATATGTATATATTTTTGCAAGAGCAGGAGGAACCGTGGAGAAGGCAGGTTGTGGAAATAAGAAATTTCATTTAAACTTGAGATATGGATCACAAGAAAGAAAAAATCTTCAGAGGAAGAGCATTCCATAGAGAAAAAATATTCATAGCAAAGAACCTTAGTCTGGGAAAAACTTGATATGTTCAAAACAACACACACACAAAATGTCTGATGGAACATACTGGACGAAAAATCATGTGATCATTTTGTCATCCTAATCTGGACACCTTTGAGAGTGAAAGGAAATACTATCTATAATAATAACTAAGCAGCAGGTTTTCAGATCTATCTGGGCAAACTGGGCTTATGTTCAGTTTTGACTAGTAGCATTTAATCAGGGACAATTTTGCCTCTCAAGGGACTTTTAGCAACATCTGGAAACATTTTTGGTTGTCACCACTTGAGGAGAAACGTGCTACTGGCATCTAGTGGTAGAGTTAAGTGCTAAGTGTCTTATAGTTCACAGAGTAGCCTGCCCACAACAAATAACTATCTGACCTCATCAATAATGATGAAGTTGAGAACCCCTGCTTTACACTGAGAAAGAGAGTGATACCAAATAGGCAAGCATCAGAGCAGGTGAGGATTTGTAAGCCAGGGTGAATTATTTATATCTTATTCCAATTGTGATGTGAGGCTGTTGGAGGTATTTAAGGAAAAGAATTATGCATCTCATTTACAGTTTAAAAAAAATTCCTTTGGTTTTATTTGTGATAAATGCAGGGGGAAGGGCAAAAGTAGAATTGGGGAAATCTGTTAGAAGGCAAAGAATTTTGTTGCCTTGTACTAAGGTATTAATAATAGTTGTATAGGGAAGGGTGTTTTTGGAAATAACATCAACAGGACTAGCAATAGAAAGGATGTGGGGAATAAGGGGAAATAAGAAATAAAAAAATCACTTGAACAACTGGATTGATGATCATATTTCTGAGGCTATAACTTGATCAGATCTAGATGTAGGGTAAAGACAAACAGGAGTTGTGCTTCAGCAAGGTAAGACTAAGATGCCTATCCACTTGGTGGCTGGAGTTCTAGAGAGAGGTCAAGTGTAGGCTTACAGAACTGTGAGTCATCAGCAAACAGGAATAATTAAAGCTATGGGGGAAAATGTGGTCCTGTAGGAGGAGTCTAAATGTCTAAAAGGGGAAGGGGATCCCAAGGATCCCTGACTTTGAAAGGCAGAAAAAGTAGAAAAGTAAGTGAAGCTGAGTGGGAATACCAAGTGGGATATGAGAGTAGGCAGTACATTATGGGCTCGCAAAGCCAAAAGGAGACAGTATGGTCACCTGCTTTAAATGACACTGAGGGATGAAGTGATATAAGAAAGGAGTTTTGAAAATTAGATTTGGCAACATGGAGGGCCCTTATGACCCTGACAAGAGTAGTGTCCCCAGGTACAGGGGGAATAGAAGCCCAGTTGAAATTACTTGAGAAATGTATGAGGAAAGGAAGCAGAGATCGATCACTAAAGAACTCATTAAAAGATCTTTGTCTCCAAAGAGGACCAAAATATGAGGTATTAGCTGAAGGCAATGTGAAGTTAAATAATTGAATGCTTTTTAAAAGAAAATCATGTTCCCATGTTAGAGAAAATGATACTATAGAGAAGTAGAAATTGATGATGGAGAAAGGAGAGAAAATAATTGTATAATTGAAGACACTGAGAAGAAGAGTGGCATGGAATTCCATGCAGACAAAGATGGAAAGAGTGTCCTTTGATAAAAGTAAGAGTGACAGTAGGGAATGCAGAGTACGTGTAAGGATATTGTGGGCTTGAGGAGGAGGTAAAACCTGGCAGACAGCTGAAAAGAGTGCTGTATTCTTCAGCAAGGAGCAGCTGGGAATGAGGTAGGACTGGTGATGAAGGAGATCATTTTCAAGGTCCCCACACAGAAGTAATTTGATGCATTTGAATAGCTGAGAAACAAAAGTTTAGTAGAAAGAGGAGCTCCTTAAATATCTGTGAAAGGAAGGAATAATTTGTTGTCATTCTACTAAAATATATAGTTTTTATTGTTTAACAGATTGATTTTAATTAAGTTTGTTCTTACTGAATTTAAATATTAAAATATCTTAACTTGAGCATCCTGGTTTAATTGATTTGGTCAGTACCTTTATTTTTAGAGCTATAAATCTCTCCAAAATAATGTTTTCTCAGTCTTTATGTTAATTACTATCATGAAGCCAACTTAGACAAAATGTCCCCTGTGAATTGCAATTATTTCACCTGAAATGGTTTGTCATACCCTAGTCAAGACAAAGCAGCTTAGATTTACTACAGTTGAGGTGGAAGGGAGATTTTTGAAGGTTATAAGCCTGATTCTGCTTTTATTGTCTCATTTGAAGTTGACCTTTATGCTCCAATAATCTCCCCGAATCTGTGTTTTTCCAAGTGTTGGTAATGTTCAGTATTGGGCATAGCCTTGGTTGACACTTTCAGATGAGGAATTTTGTTGAACATCTGGACAGAAAGCAAGTTTTTTAGAACATTTTAGGACTTAAAACTCAAACACTTTCCCATACTATAAATGATCAGATCAGCATATTTAGAAGTGTTTTTATGAGTAATGAAGTATATGAGGAAAGACAGAGAGAAAAAAAACCCAGGAAATAAATATTTTACTAGATACAAATTATCTTATGCAATAAGAAAATATTAAAAATATGAATAAGTAGCCGGGCTCGGTGGCTCAGCCTGTAATCCCGTGACTTTGGGAGGCTGAGGTGAGTGGATTGCCTGAGCCCGCGGGTTCGAGACCCGCCTGGGCAAGCAGGACCTCATCTCTACAATAAATCAAAAAATCAGCCAGGCATGGTAGCGCGTGCCTGTAGTTCCAGCTACTTGGAAGACTGAGGCGGAAGGATCGCTGGAGCCCAGCAGGTCGAGGCTGCGTTGGCTGGGAGCGGCCACTGCACTTCAGTCTGGGCGACAGAGTGAGACTCCAACTCAAAAAAAAAAAAAATATGAATAAGTATATGACAATCCATTGCAAGTAATGATAATACTCAACTTTCTCCTCCCCATCTTCTTTAAAAATCTAGAAAACAGAACTTAGTAATTTCAGCATTTTAACAGAAAAGAAGCTAGTGATTCCTGATTGACCACCCTTCTTGTCTCACTGATGAAGGTTCTGGTCAATCTGTAGCCATCCATCTCCTCTCTCCTAAATTCATCTTGCAGTGGCCAAATGAATGGAACAATAGAGGCACGTATATACCTGCGTGAAAAACTAGTGAAATGCTGTCTTTTAATTACTGTGTATAGAGAGAGAAATTTATAAAATAATTGGTGGATGAGACTGGTTTTGGTGAAATGATGACTCATTTAATTTAGCAAATCTAAAACAACAATAAAACAAGCCTGTGTGGTTGTAAGTAAAAAAGTCCACTCTCATCTCCTCTCAATCAAGATATATTAACATCTTTAACTGCCATGGTTTGTTTGCAGTTTGCCTCCACCCAAACTCATGTTGAAATTTGATCCCTGATGTGGCAGTGATAGGAGTTGGGGCATAGTGGGAGGTGTTTGGGTAATGGTGACAGATTCCTCAAGAATAGCTTAAGGTCCTCTCACAAAGGTAAGTGAGTTCTCCATCATTTTGGAATAAATTAATTCAGTGCTAAAAAGACCCGGCTTCCTCAGTTTCTCTCTCTGGCTTCCTCTTTCACCATGTGATCTCTTTGCATATGCCAACTTCTCTCCCACTTTCCTCCATAAACAAAAACAGCACAAGGCACTCACTCGAGGCAGTTGCCCAATCTTAAACTTTCTAGTCATCAGGATCATGAGCCAAATAACCCTCTTTTCTTTATAAATTGCCCAGCCTTAGGTCCTCAGGTATGGCAACTCTAAGCAAGCTAAGACATTTATTAATATCAAGAGTGAATGAAAACACTCTTAAGGACAGAAAAATGTTAAATATTTTACCAAAACTCCTAACCAAGAGTTCCCGCTTTCATTGACAAAATCCTCTCAATACATCCTTATCTCTCAAAAAATTGAAACCCGTTAAAATACTAATCATACTGATCTGTTCTTGAAAGAAAAAGAAATAGGAAAGAGAGGAAGGGAAGGAGGGAGGGAAAGAGTGAGGAAGGAAAGGAAGAAAGAGTAGGTACAAGACACACAAAGAAGAAACTCCATGGGCCCTGAATGCGTGAGTAGCTGGAAATGAGCCTTAAGGCCTAATGCCTGAAATTGATAAAGACTAGAAAAACTTTACACATTGCCCTCAACTGTATCAGACGATTAGGGTATTTCTGGGTATTTGTAGAAAAAATAAAATCAGCCATAAGCACCTGGTTGTGGTTTGGAGTTTTAATTTACTGGTAAAAATAGAATATAAACTACTCTACCACCTCAGAAAAACACAGGGCACCAGTAGAAGCAAATAGAAAATCTTCCCATAGAGATACCTACAACCAAGGGCATATTTGGTCCAGAAAGAATAATTCGTGATACTAGTGGTCCCCCAGGCAAAATTGCAATAAAAATAAGAAAAAGCATATGTGAAAATCTTCCACAAGAGAATTGTTAGCAGATGTAAAAGTCAACCCAGAATACAGCACACCAGAAAAGTGAAGCACAATGCATGATTTAAAAACAGATTAAAATAGTAAACGCAATACTAAGGAAGAGAAAAAAAATACTCTAGTAATTAATAGTGGACCATTATGATCAAAGAAGCAAAATCTCACAATCATCTCTGTCATTCAACTTAATATCGAAGTTTGTCCAAGCCTAATAGCAGAGAAAGAAATAAGAGAGACATTATAAAATGAATTAGAACTGTTATTCTGCATTGCAGAGGTTATGATTTATCTACTTAGAAAATAAAAAAATACAAAGAATAGCTAATAAAACTAAAGACAGCTAATAAAATAAGCATACAAAAGACAAAGCTTTACCTACATATAGCTATAACCAATTAGAAAATATAATTTTGACAAATTTTTTAATTCAAAATCTATTACATCATTTTCTAATTTTATTATGGAATATACTTGACAATGTGTACATATAAATTTATAAATATAAACTAAGTACATATTGTAAAAGAATTAAAAATATGATATTTCCAACAACTTTAAATGGTATAAAACAGTCTATCGGGAAGAATAGGTACTCGAAGGAGAAGAAAGAAAATCTCAGTAAATAGCACTCTGGAAACTGGGTGCATACATTAAAAAAAAACTTATTTTCACATTAAAAAAAACCCTCTGGATGTTTTAAAGAATAACCCATAAAAACAAAACTTCAAAACTTTTAGTGGAAAACTTAGAATACTCTTATGACCTAAATGTATAATATGCAAATTAAAATTTTCTTAAAAGACAAAGTGAAATTTATAAAACCAAAGTTAGAGTAACCTGACTTCTATTCCTCTTATCAAACTCTTGCTGTAAAGTAGAATAGAAATTTTCAGAAATATCTGTGAAGCACTTTAAAATTAATTATAACTCAGCTATAATAAAAGAATAATATTTTCAAAAAAGTGGAGTATTTTTCGATATCATTTATGACCATAGGGCAATAAAACTAGTAACAAAAGCAAAAATTAACACAAAATTAACACAAAATGATCCAAATACTTTCACATTAGAACAAACAAACAAAAAACAAAACTCATAGGTCTAAAGAACGCTTGAAATCAAAGCCACAAATAAAAGCCACTTAGAAAATAATAACAACTGACAATCATCCTTTAGAAATTCTGTTGACAAAGCACTCAGCCTAAAGATCTGAGATCAAATTGCCACTTTTAAGTGAAAACAAACCAAGAAAAAAGAAAATTCATGGAAATAATTTTTAAGAGAAGGAAAGTCATGAGTCAATAAATTGAAAAGATAATATCAATCCAATATATAAAATAAAGAAATAAATCAGTTTTATTTGTAAAAATTCCAGTAATGGAATGATATACTAATTTAGAAAACAAGAAAAAGTACAGATGATATGCTTTTAAACATGCTTAAAGTAAAAACAAATTAAATCAGGTTAAAATTATAAAATATATATGCATTTGTACAAATAGAAATTGCCTAATTTTCATCATGAATATTGAAAAAATATAATGTTTAATAGAATTGACTTTTGAAAATGCTAAAAAAATTTTGAAAACTGTAGGAGACCCCCAAATTTTTATGATGATTTTGTGTCATTTAATTTAGTTTGAAACATAGGACATAAAATGAAAACTCAACTGATTGTATACGGTTAACAGAAATGTGACATAAAGCTTGACACTGATAGCAATAAATTCAACTTGAAATCAATCTCACTTATGAATAGTAATGCAGCGATGTGGAAATTAGTTGTTTTGTATATGTACATATTTGAGTCTAAGGAATGAAAATAATAGTTAATAAAATACTGTGACTCTTAGGTGAGCATATTCAACTCTTGTACTCACAATATTCCACTGAGAAGATTACAGTTAAAACGCTGTTTTCTGTGCCAGGCTTTCCATGTCAATGAAAGCTTGTATTATGTGAGATACTATGATTTCAATGTTTCCTCCAAAACTCATGTTGACATTGCCATTGTGATAGTATTAAGATGTGATTAGGTCATGAGGACTCTGTCTTCATGAATGAATGAATTAGTGCTGTTACCACCCATTTCCTTTTTTAAAAAACGCATTTAAGTTATCTGAAGTGCATTTGATTCTTGTAATGAGTTATTGCCAATCTATACCTTGTCAGTGACAACATTTATACACTCAGAAATATGTTTGGTTTTTTTTTTCTGTGACACCTGATTCTAAAAGCACACCTAGCTAAAATATGGGAAACAAATAACTGTTTCATGTGAAATAATTAATGTTAGAATACATTAAAATTTAAATATGCAGTGACAAAGTAGAAACTACTTCAAAAGGTTTTGTAAGAACTTTTACAGCATTAGGATATCAATTAATAAATATGTGTAATCACATTGATAAACCACAGAAAAAGCCATGCAATCACACTGAGATACAGAAATCATTAATAAAATAAATACCTATATTTCCTTAAAAATTCTTTGTGAAATATATTTGAAAAGTACATTCCTTATATAATGAAGATAATTATCTAAAACAAATTGGCAAACATCAAAATCACAATAGAATTTTAGAAGACTTCCTCTTAGATTTAAAACAAAACTTAGATTGTGAGTACAAAAAAGGTAAGATAAAATAAAACAAAGCTATTTTCGACAGATAGCCAAAATAATAATAAATAACCAAAACAATTTATGTAGGAATACAAAACATTATAAAAATGTGTAATATTTTCTACTTGAAAACCTCAAGATAAATGGGAGATTATTTTGAACACTTTGCATGTTCAAAAATGTGGCTGATTTTAAAATCTTCACACAAAATAACATTTAATTTTTTGTCTTAACAATATGTCCAGTATGGTAGCCATTAGCCACATGTGGCTATTGAGCATACAAAATGTGGCTAGTCTGGCTGGGTGCTGTGGCTCAAGCCTATAATCCTAGCACATTGGGAGGCTGAGGCGAGAGGATTGCCTGAGTCTGTGGGTTCGAGACCAGCCTGGGCAACATGGTCAGAACTCATCTCTACAATAAAAAGAAAAAAAAAAATTAGCTGGGCATGGTAGCACACACCTGTAGTTCCGACTACGTGGAAGTCTGAGGTGGAAGGATCACCAGAGCCCAGTAGGTCAATGCTGGGGTGGCCGTGAACATTCTACTGCACTCCAGCCTGGGTGACAGAGTGAGACTCTGACTCAAAAGCAAAATAATAATAAACAAAATGTGACTAGTTCAAGTAAAGATACCCAGTAAGTAAAAAATTATACCAGAATCAAAGTCTTAAAACATGAAAAACAAAAGAAATGTAACAGAACTCATATTCTTCATAAATGTTGATTATATGTTAAAATGATAATATTTTGGAGTTATTGAATGAAATAAAATATATATTAATAACATTTCACCTGTTTCTTTTTACTCGTTTATTGTGGCTACGAGAAAATTTTAAATTCTTATTGCATATATGACTTGACTATGAGTCATGATATAGTTCTATTACACAGTGCTGGCCTATGAAAGTGAAATTTAAAAGCAAATAGATAACATGATAGGAAAATTGCTTTCTTTTATAAAAGCAGTTCAGAGTCAGTAAAATCTAGGGATAAAAATATAAGATAGTGTAAGATAGTTATGGGAATTATATGATTAAAACTGTAAAACTGTGTCTCAGGCTGTGTGTGTGTGTGTGTGTGTGTGTGTGTGTGTGTGTGTGTTTGTAAGAGACAGAGAAATTGAGAGAGAAATATTTACAATGAAGCAGGTTCCTGTCATGTTTCACTTATCACAAAGTGTAATTTAAATTATACTACCTAGCACTGGCTGTGTTCAGTATGATCCAGTATCAAATTATCAGTATTGTAAAGAAGAAAGTGCTTGCTAAAGTAATTGGTAGATACAATATAAATTTCGTTAAAGAATGTATTTTAAGAAATCCTTGAAATATTTTAAAATTCATCAGAATAAACACATGGGAAAAGCTAAGAATTATTTGATAAATTAGAAAACTAATTATTGGTACTTTTCCTGTTTCTGGGACAAAACACAAACTTGTTAACATTAGAAAATAAAGATGGCATTTTAAGTTAGTGAGAAAATAATGCACTACTTAAGAATTTAATATTAAATTAACTGTCTAACCACATAGAAACAGAACAATAACATTAAATACATTTCTTCACAATTTATGCAAAATAAATGGAGTACTAAAGTTTTACATATGTTGCAATGTAAAATTAATATGTTGCCTAAACACAAAAAATATAATCTTGGTGGAAGGAAGGCAAACTTAAGCATGATACAAATATTGGAATTATATTAGAAAATGGTATGAAGAAATAAATGACGTATGAAATAGGGCAAGTTGTTCAACCTCACGGTCGTGAAGGGAATACAAACTAAAATATGTTAATTACTCAGATATTGAAATATGTCATCGTTCATTAAATAAATCACCATTCATTTACTGGGAGAAATAACAAATACCAAAGATAGGAAGTTAGGCAGTAAAACACAATAAGGTTAAAGGAAAAAAAACCATACCGAAATATAAATTAATTAATTCATTTTATTCTTCTATTCCCCTCATTCCAGTTCCCTTTGATAGAAAATTATTATTGGAAGAACTTAGTATCTTGATCTAAAATGTTAACAATGTGGTGTGAATATAAATGTTTATCCTCTTGTAATGTGGAACAACATTTGTAGACTGAATTTTAGTTTGTGGAATGAATAAATATCATCTATCTGAACATGAAATTTGAATTATTTTGAAATGTCAGCTCTTAAACAACATAAAAAGTCATCTATAAGTAGTAAACTTTGATATCAGATTTGATTTCCACTCAAATTTTGTGTTCACAGTTTTTATTTTAGAAAAAAATAATATTGCTCTGCAGAAGTTAGACACTATTAATTCCTATTCGATTACTTTGATGTGCTTATTTCTTTAGACAAAAATATCTTTTTAAATACTTTTTTGATATGTGAGCTCATGGTTACTCTGAAGTTAATCCTGAGTGCAAAATGCTGATGAAGGATTTAGAGTTTACGAAAAGTAGTTATGTTGATGCATCTGTCGCTATTTTCTTGATAGGGAATGAACCATAATTTCCTTTAAATGTTTTTGTGTGTGAATTTACAAAAGTCGACAGCAGGCAACAGCCACTTCCCAAAGCAGGAAAAATATTTCGTGACCAGGCTTTCTTTTTGCTCTTAGGTGGGCCTTCTCATTTTTATTGTTATGCTTACTTGTAATGTGGACATTAAACTGAAAATGTCCGGTTGAATATTAACAAAAATGACCACAACTAGACAAAGACTTAGAAAAACACTTCTTTTACACTTTTATCTATACAGATCTGCTTATATAGAACTGAAATGAATCTTAAACCTAGCCTAATTTAAAGATAAGGAGCACATTTTATAATTTACTTGAGGTTGGTTGATATAGCAGCAGCTATTTAAACATACTGGGTCTGACAATTAAGTTTGCGAACTTGCCACCATGTGCTTATGTTGGCAGCACTGTATAAACAACTCAGTAAAGTTTTATAACCTTGATATATCAGTATCTCACAGCTGTGTTTATGTCAACATGTGGTGGTGTCTTGCTGAGTGGTATTCATTATTATTGTTGCATGTTTTTGTGTGCCGTTACGAGAACGTCAGAGCTCAAATTAGCAAACATTACATTTCTTGTTAAACTTGGCAAGAGTGGAAGTGAAATCAGGGACATGTTAATTCATGTTTATGGGGATAATGCCATGAAGAAAATGGTGGTGTACAAATGGATTAAACATTTTTTGGAGGGGAAAGAAAGCTTTAGTGATGAAGAGAGGTCAGGACAACCAGTAACGAGCAGAAATGATGAAAACATTGCAAAAATTAATTGCATTGCACGTCAGAATTGTTGGTTGACTGTGAGAAGCATAGCAGATCAAATAAACATCAATACAGAAACAGTTAGGAAAATCTTAACTGAAAATCTTGACATGAGAAAGGTGTGTGCAAAAATGGTGCCAAATGAACTCTTGAATCATGACAATGCACCAGCTTACACAGCACTGTTTGTGAGGAAGTTCTTAGCCAGGAAACAAATAACTGTATTGGAACACACTCTCTATTTACCTAATCTGATGCCCAAATAATTTTTTCTTTACTTGAAGATAAGGGAAATATTGAAAGGAAGACATTTTGATGACATTCAGAGCATCAAGGATAATATAACAACGGCTCTGACGGCCATTCCAGAAAAAGAGTTTCAAAGCTACTTTGACTAGGTGCTGATATCGATGCATAGCTTCCCAAGGGGAGTACTTCAAAGGCGACTTAGTGATATTGAGCAATGAGGTATGTAGTACTTTTCCTAGAATGTGTTCATGAACTTAATTGTCAGACCTCGTAGGTCTCAATGTTCTAAGGTAACATTCTTTCCTTTATCCCATACGAGTAATGTAGTCTTGCAAGTGGAACTGAGGGGCGGGAGAACGTAGAGACCTTTTTTGGTACAGCTTTTAGAAAATGATTGCTAATTTATTTTGTGAATATCTTCTAAATCGAATAGTCTACTGGGTACCTTCATATAATTAAATAAAAAATATATATACATGTATTTCCTGCTTTATCAGTCATATATTTTGACTGAAGTTTGACTCATTGCCTATTAAATGAGGACATCCTTACTCTTTTTTAATCTGTCTTCTGCATGTACTTCTGTCTTCACATTTCTGCTATCTGTTTAAAACACTTAAATGCTCTGTGACCATAAATATATTTGTCTTAACTTACTCATAGCTATATTCTTAAAGCTGGTTCTTTATGAAGACTTTTCACCTTAATGAAAATGCTGATATATGATTCATTGTAAAGCCAAGTAGAGGATTTTGCTTATATTTATTTCTGCATAGCTTTTTGGTTTGCTGAAGTAACTAATAATCCCATGAATCTTCTCCCCTCAACACTCCCAGTGACCAGTTATTTTCACTTTCTCCTGGTGCATCTGTCTCTCACACACAGCTGCTGTCTCAATTTACTGCCATGGGATTCACCTGCAGTGTTTTCCTAGGTTGCATATGACATTTTTGGATTTTCTTGCTTTTCTGCTTTTAATTTTGTTTTTCTCCTTTTTGGCTAAAGAAAGTCCATACTTTCCCAGAGTATTTCTAGTGTGTCTGAATATTGTCTTTATTCCATTTTTAACTTTTTCAACTATTTACTTATTTTAGACACAGAGTCTTGCTCTTTCTGCCAGTCTGGAGTGTGGTGTTATGATAATCGTTCACTGCAGCCTCGTACTTCTGGGCTCAAGCAATCCTCTTGCCTTCCAAGTAGTTAGGACTACAGGCGCATTTACCATCACACATAATTTTTTTTTTTCAACAGACAGGATCTTGCTATGTTGCCCAGTCTGGTCTCAGACTCCTGGTCCCAAGAAATCCTTCTATTTCAGCCTCCCAAAGTGCTGGAATTACAGGCATCCATCATGCCTGACTTGAATAATGTCTTTATTCTATTATCACACTAGTTAGATCTTTTTGCATTTCTTTTCACAGTCTCTTTTAATTTCAAAATTTGTGTCCATCAGCTCTATGAAACATATTTTATTATTGCCTAGATAATTTTTCCTCTATAATTTTTGTTTTCTCATTCTTAAATTTCTCTTGATTTGCTGCTGGATCTCCTGGATTGGTTTTCTAAATCTTATTCTTTTCTCTTTTCTTTTCCCAATCTTTATTATCTTTTCTTACTTATTGAGAGAATTTCTTATCTTGCTGCTCTTGTATTTATTCTTTTAATTTTAACCATAGCATTTTAATTTCCAAGAGCTCTGATGACTCCTTTTCCCAGACATTTCCATCACATTTTGTAAATGAAATAATTATTTTGAATGTCTCTAAATATATTACTGTTGGTAATATGATTTTTAAAAGATTTTCTGTGAGTGATCTCTGTGATATTTCCATCTTTGTGATTCACTGATCTTGCTGAAGAGCAAGGTATGAGGAGTTCATTGGGAACTCTGCATATGTGCATAGTGCTTGTTGACTTAGAGGGGCTCTTCGTTGTATTATACTTGGCTTACAGCTTGTGTCATTACGAAGGTCCCCAAATATCAGAATGCCATTGGAGTCACACTTTCTCTACAGGCTACCCTCCAGACTTCTGTTTATATTCCTTTCTGCTTACTGTGGTGAGTCAGGAGTAGGAGAAACAAGGTAGGAAATGCTTCCAGGTCTGTAAATAGTATTTGTACGCCTTTCCCACTTCATGTGTTCAGTTCCACGTCTTTCTTGTACTCTCATGAGTGCCAGGCACCTCTCAGTTTCAAACTACTGTGTGGTTTTACTGAGAGTACTGTCTCACTTCTCAGTTGTGCTTCACACTGTACTTATTCCATTCCAGTGCAATAGTTGGCACTCTACAGTGGAATCGTAACCTTTCAGAATTTGCAGAAACTTGTAGCATGATGGTTCTTTACTAATCTCTTGCTTGTTGCACATTTTGACTTGTTTTTCATACTTGCATTTTAATTGGGTTTCAGGAAGGGAAGAAAATATATGCATGTGGTCAATTCCTCATCTTTAACCAGACGTTATCTAAAGATTTTAATTTCCACGTTAATAACCTGCCTACCACTAAGTAATTATAGAGATTTCCATCTCTTTAAGTGCACGGGTTAAATATTTTTTTCTCATCTTCTGACTTTCTCCATACTGTACATAAAAACTATTCTTTTATTAATAACAATGTCATCGACTATTTTCATGATAAAAATATTTCACTTTGTTTTAAATAGAATTTTGTTATATCTCTCTAATTTGATTAAAATAGATTTTCCAGTTTCTTAAACCATTTGAAGCAAAGACAAAAGCTTTTGACAGAAAATCTATGTCACTTGCTTGGAAATAGCTTTTGCTGTTGACTACGTACATTTCTGAAATTCAAGTTTGCTCCTAAGTTTTAACTTAACCCTCAAGCAATTTGACTTTGGAACAAAAAGAAATATGTTATATGAGTTGTCTGTTTATGTATTTAAGATCTTATACTTAAAGAGGTAATTACTAATAAAACTGACATTCTTACAATCAAAATTGATAATAGCCCTGTATCTTCATCTTTGTCAGACTTAGAGGACTAAAGATGAAATGCTCCAAAGCATTTAGATTACTTGAAATATTTTAATGCATTCCCAAAATGAAAATAGTTTGTGAAATGCGGTTGTCATTGCCAGCCATTGTGTTTTTCCTTTTAGAGATAATTCTAATTTTTAGTGTATCACAACTAGGGTATTACATAATTCTCAAGTGGCTTCTATTCTTTGTGCTATCACCCTATAATACCTGAAACTCTAGTGTGAGGCTGAGTTGTACTTACATATTCTAAAGCCCTGTTTCCATAGTTTCTGCCAATATTGACTGATATACTAAGAAAATATGCTTTCAAAAAGATTTAATTATTTACTTGAATTTTAAATGCAGATTTTAATGAGCTCTGGGCTTTATTATAACTGTCAGTTTAAAAAAAAACTTTATATAATTTTCTGAATTTAGGAAAACTACTAAAATAATCACAATATTGAAACACATTTTGGGATATCTTTCTCCTCAAATATAATTTAACAGTAAATCAATTCTTATAACTGTGATCTTTGTTTAGGATATGTCTGCATTGAATTACTAGTTTGAACAAATATTCTGTAGCATGATGTAAAGAGCAATAGATTAGGATTAGAAGATTAAATATTAAATTTCAGCTGTGGAAAGTCAGAAGTCTACAGATTACTAGCATTTGGGGAGACTAAGACGGGAGGATACCTTGATGCTAGCCTGGTCAACTAAACAAGACTCCTGCTCTACAGAAAGATAAAAAGCTTAACTGGGTGTAGCAGTGCATAGCTATAGTTCCAGCTACTCAGGAGGCTATGGCAGGAGGATTGCTTGAGCCTAAGAGTTCAAGGCATCAGTGAGCCACAGTCATGCCACTGCACTCCATCCTGAGCAATAGTGAAACTCTGTCTCAATAAATAAATAATTAAATAAATACATAACCCAATGTAACATTTTTCTGGCGTATTCATTCATTCACATAATGCAGTGTAAATATATAAATAATGCAGTACTTGAGAATTGCACAATTCCATTGATGAAGAAATTGCTTTGCTTGATATTATAAACCAGCCAATTTATGTCATATGCAGATTTCGTTTCTATAAGAATTTAATCATGAGACTACAATTTTGCCGGTATTACTGTATACATTGAAATATTCTGCACCTAGTATGGATATAAGTAATATAAAGCAACCATAAACTCTAGCCTTTTAATGAAAAGAATACAAATGAGTCATTATATTATTCTTATTTGTTTTATTTACAATTTTCACATGTACTCTTATTTACCATCCTTTTTTAAGTATGAAAATCAAAGAACAACATGAATATGTATGATATTTTATCAACATTAAATTATACATGCTAAAGGTTTACATTTTAATGATTATAGTGATTATAAAAAAACCTTTGAAAACTTTCATTTTTTTTTCTTGCTGCTTGTTTAGGATATGTCTGCATTGGATTACTAGTTTGAACAAATATTCTGTAGCATGATATAAAGAGCAATAGATTAGGATTAGAAGACTAAATATTAAATCTTAGCTGTGGAAAGTTAGAAGTCTAAAGATTATTAGCACTTAGGGAGACAAGAAAAATGGGTGGATGTATCAAGAATCTGAGCATAGTTTACAAAACATCGTTCCTGATGATGACATAATCGATTCAAAAGTCATAACGTGAAAAAAGACACATTCCTACTCAAGGTTCTATTCTGGGGAACACATTGTTTTCCAAATGTCTCATATGATCGTGATTTTCCAAAATGACAAACACAAACATCTCTTTCAGGAGGTGCCTTAGACTTCTCTGCTATGTGGGCTGAGAGATGTTGTAGAAGCAATTTGTGCCAAGTGAAAACTGAACATCCCTCAGATCAGAGGAGAAAAGAGACACTAGGAGTGTGTATTGGCAATTTGAACATATTCCAGGTCAAGCATTGTCAGAATGGATATCAGGGTAGACCACAACTTCAGAGAGGAAGAGGAGATACGATAGAAATATAGGCTGAGATTGATATCAGCCTAAGGATAAGGGTTGGCAAGAAACTTTGTCCTTCCTGGAGCTAGCTGAAACTAAAGTTAGGATTCTACCTTGGGTGTCCTAGTGAAGGAACAGAACACCTGGGAGCTCTAGGGGAAATGGAGTTTTGGTCTCCTGAGTGGGGCTTTTAAATGAATGAGGGGAAAAATAAATAGGCATCTAAAGGCATCAATTCCCTGATGGCTTGGTTTAACAAAAGTACTAATGTTGTGCTGGTTTGTGAGGAAAGATTTTTGAATTAATGGCCCAAGGATTTATCTCTGGCTCATAGATAGTAATGGAAGATCATGCAAAGGTCTTAGTATATCCAGTTGGGATGAACAACTTTTCCTAAATTAAATTTACTGTATTAGGAATATTTATGCTTCTTTGCTGCAAATATTTTTCCTCTCTTGCATTGTTTATGTATTATTTCCCTCTTTTACTAGTTTACTTTTTTTATTTTAAAGATGTGGAATTCAAATAATAATAATAATAATTTGAAAAGCAGAAGTCTCATGATACTAAATAAAACATTACACTTTGGTTTTCTTCATTATTTTGCATAATTAAAAAAATTGGAATTTTGTTAATTTCCTTAACTAAGTTAAATAAGAAAGTATGCTATTTATCTATCTTCTCTTTGAAAACTATTCTTAGAGACTATTTCTAAATGGAAAGTACTTACATTCTGAAAGTCAAGTAAGAGCGTCCTAATGAAGTAGACTGTTCTTGCTTGTTCATCCTTCCTAAAAAGAAATATTTGTGAGTTAGTGAAAACATTAAAACAAAAAGACACTCAAAACAAACAAAATACTTGTATTATAGTCAACAATATTAAATTAATTTTTAAAATTCCAGATGTAATAATAATTATGTGATATTACAATGCTAGTGAATACATGTCATCACACATTTGTCTAAACCTATAAAATGTACAACACCAAGAATGCACCTTAATATAAACTATGAACTCAGAGTGATAATGATGTGTCTATGTAGGTTTATCAACTGTGACAAAGAGACCACTCTGGTGAGGGATGTTGATAATTGCAGGAGGATGGCTATACATGTGTAAGGGTGGGGAGATGTGGGAAATCTCTGTACCTTCATCTAAATTTTGCTGTGTACCTAAAACTGCTCGTTAAAAAGTATTTAAAAGTTAAACAAAATAAAATCTTCTACTAAATGTGAACAAACTAGGAACAATTAAAATAAAATAAAATGTTTTCAAATGTTTGAACATTTTAAAAGAAGACGAAAAATAAGGCCAGCATTTTATTCTATGACCTGTTGTGTTTGGACGTAAATTATAGGTACTACAATTACTGAGCTAGGATTCTATTCTGGGATATGAAAAGACATTCCAGGTTAGACTCATTTACTGTGGACTCCTGATACCTCACCAATCTGGCTGATGTTCAGATGTGTGACAGTCTTTTCTTTGTCCCTCTGCATTTGTCTGGCCAAATTGGTCCATGCTGAGGGAAGAATAACCTTAAAGCTTAAAGGAAAATAAACTTATTCACATAGTTACTAATTCAGTCAATACTCACCAAAATTATTAATACTAGCTAATTGCCAAGTGCTGAACTAGGTACTCTACGTTCAGTAGAGAATCAATGAATTACTATAACTTAAGTGGCTTACATATTAAACTGTGCACCTCAATAGCACTTCAAATAAACAAACAAATAAAACTGAGCTTATGATTTGTTTTCTGTTTATACTCCTAAACTTGTCTGCTTCCTTTGACATTCATGTCAATATTTACCCTGTTGTCTAAATCACTTTAGGATCCACCTTTGATTTCTCCCTTTTGCTTAACATCCATATCTAACTACATCTTTATGTTTTGTTCATTCTTCTAAAACACTTCAACTTCTATTTCCATCTTCATTGCCTCTATTTCAGTTTAGACTACTGTCTTCTGTCATGGAATTATTACTATTATCTCCCAACCAACCTCTTTTTTCCTTTTTTAATGAACTTTTAGATGTGTACTCTTTTACAAATCTGTTTTTAAAATAAATTTCATTGAATATATTTGAGGTTTACAACATGAAGCTATGGGATAACAATAGGTAATACTTTGACTATAAAAATACTGTCTATAGTAGTTACTATGGTGAAGTTATTAACATATCTACCATCTTACATAGTTACTATCTCTGAGTGTTTTCTTTCTTTCTTTTTTTAAAAAATATTTCACATATAAATGAGATCATGCAATATTTTTCTCTCTGTGGTTGGCTTATTTCAATAAGCATAATGTCCTCTAGAGACATCCATGTTGTAACAAATGACAGCATCCATTGTTCCATTTTGAATGGAACAATTTTATTCCATTGGTCTCTGTTTCTGTTTTTCTTTTTGAATCAGGGCTTCACTTTGTCATCCAGGCTAGAGTGCAGTGTCACACTCATGGCTACCACAGCCTCAATCTGTTGGGCTCTTGCTATCCTTTCACCTCAGCCTTCCAAGTAGCTGGGACTACAGACATGTGCCACCATGCCTGGCTAATTTTTTTGATTTATTGCAGACATGAAGTCTGGACATATTACCCAGGCTGATCTTGCACTCCTGGGATCAGGCAATCCTTTCGCCTTGGTCTCCCAAAGTGGTGGGTTTGCAGGTTGATTATATGTGATCTGTGGGTTTTTCATGATTGACTTTTATTGTTTTAAGGGCATTTTTTTCTATACCTAAATCATAAATTTTTTTTACCAAGAAAGGATGATGAACTTTGTTAAATGCTTTTTCTGCATTTAAATAATATAATCATGTTTTTATCTTTCATTCTGTTAATGTGATGTATCATAGTGACTGATTTGCCTATGTTAAGCCAGACTTGTATGCCAGTAAATTGTACCCAGTCATGATGCATTTTTAAAAATGTATTACTTAGTTAGGTTAGTATTTTATTGAGGATTTTTGCATTCATGTTCATTAGAGATATTTGCTTGTAGTTTTCTTTTCTTTCGGTGCCTTTGTTTGGCTTAGGTAAAAAGGTGATCCTATCCTAAGATGTGTTTGGAAGTATTCCTTCTACCTACAATTTTGGGAAGAATTTGAGAAGTATTGGTAATAATTCTTCCTTAATATTTGGCATAATTCAGCTGTAAAGCAATCTGATTCTATACTATTCTTTGTTAGAAGGTTTTTAGTGTCTTCTTCAATCTCTTTATTTTGTTGTTAGTCTCTTCAAGCTTTCTGTTTATTTCTGATTCAATCTTGGTAGGTCTTTTTTTTTCCTGAACATTTATCTATGTCTTCTAGTCTATCCAATTTGTTGACACATAATTGTTTTCAATAGTTCTTTATGATACTTTTTTAATTGCTGGGACATCTGTTGCAAAGTCTTAACTTTCATTTCTGTTTATTTGACTCTTCTCTCTGTTTCTCTTAGTCTAGTTAGCTGTTTATTGATTTTGATTATTTTTACAAGTAACCAACTATTGATATGTTGTTTGAAAATTATTTTTATGTTCTTTGTTTCTGTTTCTTTTTATTTCTTTTCTGATCTTTGCTATCCTCTTTCCTCTGTCAACTTTGGATTTAGTTTCCTAGCTCTTTGAGACATGTTAGTCTATATATATGGGACATTCTAAAAATAAAGTCATTTATTGCTATAAACTTTCCACTTAGAACTGTATTTGCTACATCCCATAGATCTTGATATGTGATGTTTCCACTGTCATTTGACTCAAGATTAAAAAAATAATTCTGCTTTGATTTCTTCTTTGATCAATTGATTATTTAGAAGTATATTGTTTAATTCCATATATTTGTGAATCTTCCAAGATTCACTCTCTTATTGATTTCTAGTTTAATACCATTGTAGTTGGAAGCAATACAATATTCTTAACTTTTTTTAAACTTGTTTTTGGCCTAACATATGGTGTATTCCACAGAATGTTCAATGTGCACCAAAGAATAATGTATATTCTGTTGGATGGAAAGTTGTATATATGTCTGTCAGGCCCATTTATACAGTTCAGGTTTAATATTTTCTTATGAATTTTCTATAGCTGAAAGTGAGATATTGAAGTCCCCTACTATCATTGTATTGTTGAAAATAAGGTATTGAAGTTCCCTACTATTATTTTATTGCTATTTATTCATGCCCATTAATATTGATTTATGTTTAGGTGTACCAATGTTGAGTATATACATATATATTTGCAATTGTTATGTCATCTTTTTTTAAAATTTTTTATTTTAAAATGTGGAGTACAATTCAGCGTTAGGTATACAAATGGTCATTGTACAGATAAAGTTTGGGCCTCACTTTGGTCCCCACTTCACCTGGTTTGAGATCAGGTACCCTTACTAACAAAGTGCCCTCCCCTTCCTCCCCTGGCAGTTTCCCACTACTGCCAATCCCTTTCCCGTCGTATTATGATAATTGTTCAGGGTCCACTTATGAGTGAGAACATGTGGTACTCAGGGCTTTGTTTCTGTGAGAGATCATTGAGTATTATAGACTCTCAATTCATCCAGGTTGCTACAAAGTTCATAATTTTGTCCTTCTTTATGGCTGCATAATATTCTATCACGTATATGTGCCACATTTTTTAAAAATCCAGTCCACTTTCAATGGGCAGCATGGTTGATTCCATGTGTTTGCTATTGTGAATAATGCTGCAATAAACATGCTTGTGCGGGTATCTTTTTTATACAGTGATTTGAGTTCCTCCGGGTATATTCCCAGAAGGGGGATTGCTGGGTCATATGGAAGGTCAATTGTTAGATCTCTTAGGAATCGCCACACTGTTTTCCACAGAGTTTATACTAGTTTACATTCCCACCAACAATGTAGAAGTGTTCCCTTTTCCATGCATCCTCTCCAGCATCTGTTGTTTTTTGAGTTATTGATGATGGTCATCCTGACTGGAGTTAGGTGGTATTTCAGTGTGGTTTTAATTTGCATTTCTTTGATGATTAGTGAGGCTGAACATTTTTCATGTATCTGTTGATTGCTTGTATGTCTTCTTTTGAGAAGTGTCTATTCATATCTTTTGCCCACTTTTTTGTTTTTTTGAGTTGGAGTCTCACTCTGTTGCCCAGGCTTGTATGCAATAGTACACTCATGGCCACTGCAGTCTCAACCTGCTGGGCTCAGGCAATCCTTCCACCTCAGTCTTCCAAGTAGCTGGAACTACAGGCACGTGCCACCAAGCCCAGCTATTTTTTAAATTTATTGTAGACATGAGGTTTCACCAAGTTGCCGAGATTGGTCTTGAACCCATGGGCTCAGTCAGTCTTCTCACCTTGGCCTCCCAAAGTGCTGGCATTAGCCACCGTGCCTGGCTTGCCCGCTTTTAAATACAGCTGTTTGTTTTTTCTTTTCAGCACATTTGAGTTCCTTGTAGATCCTGAATGTTAGGTCTTTTTAAGATATGCAGTTGGCAAATATTTTTTCCCATTCTGTGGGTTGTCTCTCGCTCTCTTGATGGTTTCTTTTGCTTTGCTAAATCTTTTCAGTTTATCGAGGTCCCGCTTGTCTATCCTATCTCTTATGGCATGGGCATTTGGGGTTTTGATCAAGAATTGGTTGCCAGTTCCAATTTCCATATGGAAGTCTCCTGCATTTTCCAAGTTTTTTGTAGTTTGAGGTTTTACATTTAAGTCTTTGATCCATTTAGAGTAGATTTTTGTGTATAGTGATAGGTAAAGGTCTTGTTTTAATCTTTTGCATGTGGTTGACCAGTTTCTCCAGCACCACTTACTGAATAAATCTTCTTCTCCCCAGTTGTTGTTGGAGGCTTTGTGGAAGATGAGTTGGTTGAGAAATTGAGGTTTTGCTTCCAGAATCTCTAACCTGTTCTATTAGTTTATATGTCTCTTCTTGTATCAATACCAGACTGTTTTGAATATTGTAGCTTTATAATAAAGTTTAAAGTCTGGAAGTGTGATACCTCCCTTTGTTTCTTTTGCTGAGGATTTTTTTGACCATTCATGGCAGTGTTTATGTTTCCATATGAATTTCTGTATGGTCACTTCCAGGTCAGAGAAAAAATGACTATTGCATTAAATCTGCAGATTGCCTTGGAAAGGATGGACATATTTACAATGTTGATTTTTTCAATCAATGAGCATGGAATATTTTTCCATTTGTTTGTGCCATCTTTTTTAAAAAAAATTTTATTGTAAAGATGTGGGATACAATTCAGGGTTAGGTATACAAACATTGATCATGCAGGTACCCCTGTTAATGAAGTATGCCCCTCCCTCCTCTCGCAGTTTCCCTCAACTCCCAATCCCACCCCACACCCCACCAACAGTTTCCCATTATTGCCAATCGCTTTCTTATAGCATTATAATTGTTCAAGGTCCTCTTATGTGTGAGAACATATGGAACTCTGTTCTTTGTTTCTGTGATAAATCAGAGTATGATCAACTCCAAATTCATTCAGGTTGCTGCAAAGTCCATATATTTTTCGTTCTTTATGGCTGCATAATATTCCATTATATATATGTACCACGTTTTTTAATCCAGCCCAGCTTCATTGGGCAACATGGTTGGTTCCATGTTTTTACCATTGTGAATAGATCTGTAATAAATATGCGTGTGCAGGTATCTTCTTTGTAGAATAATTTGAGTTCCTCAGGTATATTCCCAATAGGGGAATTGCCGAGTCATATGGAAGGTCAATATCTAGTTCTTTCAGAAATCTTCAGACTGTTTTCCAGAGAGATTGTACAAGTTTGCATTTCCACCCCAACAGTGTGGAAGCGTTCCTTTTTCTCCACATCCTTGCCAGCATCTGTTGTTTGTTTTATAAATGATGGCTAGTCTTACAGGGGTTAGGTGGTATCTCAATGTGGTTTTGATTTGCATTTCTCTGATGATGAGTGAGGCTGAGCATTTTTTCATGTGTCTGTTGGCTGCCCATATATCTTCTTTTGAGAAGTGTCTATTCATGTCTTTTGTCCACTTTTTCAAGGGGCTGTTTGTTTTTTCCCCTTCAGTGCGTTTGAGTTCCTAGATGTTAGGCCTTTGTCAGATTATACAGTTGGCAAATATTTTTTCCCATTCTGTGGGCTGTCTCCCTGCTCTCTTGATGGTTTCTTTTGCTTTGCAGAAGCTCATTAATTTATGAGGTCCCACTTCTCTATCTTCTTTCTTTTTATTTTTATTTTTTTGAGTTGGAGTCTCACTGTCACCAAGACTGGAGTGCAATGGCCGCTCCCGGCCACCGCGGTCTTGACCTGCTGGGCGCCAGCGATCCTTCTGCCTCAGCCTTCCGAGTAGCTGGAACTACAGGCGCATGCTACCATGCCTGGCTAATTTTTTTTATTTATTGTAGAGATGAAGTCTCACCAAGTTGCCCAGGTGGGTCTC
>CAUYQG010043879.1:0-19981 GCA_963574415.1 Tarsius wallacei | reverse complement strand
TAATTTTTTGATTTATTGTAGAGATGAGGTCTCGCCAAGTTGCCCAGGCGGGTCTCGAACCTGCGGGCTCAGGCAATCCACTCACCTCGGCCTCCCAAAGCACGGGATTACAGGCTGAGTCACCGAGCCCGGCAGGTATTTCTAGTAATACATTATTTCTCTTTGAGATCAAAAACAAATAAGAGCTACTAAAACTAATTAGCGGTATGAAACACACATATACACACAACTTACACACTCTATTGAAATAAATGTATTTTCTTTTTTGTGATATTTCTTTTCTATTTTAACTAAGATATAAGGAGTAAATTCAAATTGTATTAAATCTTAAGAATTAATTTCAATAGATTATACAATACATTTCAAAATGAAACTACTGAGGATAATATAACCCTAATTCATATCTCTGTGTAGCAGTGATGTTTCAAATAATAATTGTATACTTGTGCAGTTTTTCATTTATAGCCATATATATTATTTCAATTGCGTCATTGCATAGTTATGTATGACCCAAGCAAGTAGCTTAAATTTGGAACTTTAGAATTGATGTATTTATATGAAGTAGAAACCCCAAAAATCTGGAAGTATTTTTTGGGGGGTGGGCCACTTATAGTATAGACTTCCCCACTAGGTAAAGTTTTCTAGAAACCCATCAGCATCAGTGTGAGAGGCTGCATTTTGGTTTTAGTTATTTATTTTTATTTTTTAGAAAGTTTTTTAAAGCTCTTTGCCCATTTAATAATTGGACGATTTACCAGCACACCTACCCACACCCCACTAAGTATTCAGCAGTTTTTGACCCAAAATGGCATGAGCTCCACGACCCACCCTCCCTATTCACCCAATATAGCCAAGAGGGACTTTTTGTTTGTTTCCCTGGATTAAAAAATCCTCAAAGGGAAATGTTTCGCTGATATGGAAGTAGTGAAACCAAAATACCACAGAAACACTAAGAGGCATCAAAATTGATAAGTTTGAAAACTGTTTAAGGCAGTGAAAAAAGCATCTCAATAGGTGTAGTACATCAAACGGAGAGTATTTTGAAGGTAACTGAAGTTTAAACATGAAAGAATACATACACAATTTTTAATAAATACATTTAGTTTTGGGGGGATTCCCACTTCATATTATCAGATATAATTGTGTGTATGGAAATGGACAATAACAATAATATGATAAATTCTTATTAAGGACGCTAAGGTAAAAATGAGGTTTTCCCACATTTTTGTGGTATATTGCAGGCAGAAATGGAATAGACTAGTGTCTCTAAAAGATAAAATTGCATCTGAATTACCTGCAGGGCTTGTTTAAAGTGGTAAAGGGGTTGCTAGGCCCATCACTAGAGTTTTTGATAAGATCTGATGTAGGATTGAGATTGCGCATTTTTAATGAGTTCTCAGGTGTAGCTGTTGCTGGTAGTTTGCAACCCAATGAAGTAATAGACAATGGACAAATTTCTAATAAAAAAACTATTTCTACCTAGCAAATCTGAATCATGAATAGGACTGACAGGCTTGCAAATTCACATGAAAACAAATTAATTACTATATCCGGACTGTAAGTAAACATTAAAATGTATATTGAGTGTCTCTGCAGATTTAAAACAGGTATTTAAAATAAGTGCCCATGGTGGGATATTTAACTTAAAATCTACCTTTATTTTCACTGCATTATGTTTTGCAATAAAATCTGAATTTTAAGAATCTGAATTCATAAAACTCTAACTTCAAAGTTACTTTAAGACAAATAAATATTTATTGTCAATCTTAAAATATATTAGAGAAAGTTAATTTGTGTTGGTAAAATTGTAAGTGAGTGTACTCTTGTAAACACCTGAGTGCTATTCAGCTTAATTGGGTTATAGCTCATGCTGATTGTGTTTTTCCCCTGCTGTATCTAATTTCTTTTTTTCCCCCAATATTTTATTGTTTGGTTTTTGTTTTGAAGGTATATGGAAATTAAAGAACTCTAATTTTTTGAGAGCCCTAAAGGGAAGTATGCTTTTGTGTTAGTCATTCCTGTGAACACCTGTGCACTGTTGAATTTAATTGGGTTACAGCTGGTGCTGAGAGAGAGTCAACTAAATGAAGGTTTGCAGACTTACTAGAAACTTGACATTGCATGACATTGTTTTATTCCTCCCTTTGCTTTTCTTTCTATACATTTGCAAGATCCTTAGATCTGAAAGCTTTTGAAGGTAAATTGAATGAGCTTCTTATAATCTACAATACTTCAGGGTGGTTACCTTTAAAAAAGTGTACTCCCATTACAAATGTATGCAGTCCCTGTGAGTAAAGTAATCCTCACCTCAGAAGCCATTTGACCTACTTTTTATCAGTAATTCAGGAATATTTAATATAATACTCTAATTAAATTTTTGAGAGGCTAATTGTACAGTAATATGGGTGTTTTCAAAGGAAAAAGAAAAACAAAGCACTGAAATTATAGTAAAGTTCAGTAAATCTTTAAGAATTAAAGGTACTATGAGTAAAGTAAATAAGGATAGAATGTATGTACCAAGAGGCAATTTTTAAATATCTCAATACCATCATTGGTATGATTTCCTCAATATGACCAACAATAATGACATATTTCAATTTCTCAAAAATAAGTAGATCAAGTTGGCAATTTCTTTGGAAATATTTAAGGTGGCTCTGTATTTTTGTCTCGAGCCAATATCATAGATTGTAAATTAGTGCAGCAGTTAAACATTGAATGTTAAAGCCATTTTGGAACTAGGAAAAGGTGGCAATAGGGTGATACTTAATATTACCAGACATTGGAATCATCAATGATATCACATGTATCACATCTATATTGCTTTTTATTTCAAAGAAATTTGCAAATTTAATATTATTAAATGTTTGTTTTAAATATATTTTGCATTACAGAAAACAAAGTAAAAAAAACAGCTAAAATTAATGAAGTATAAAAGAGTAGCTGAAGTACTCAATCAGTAAAGTCATTCCTAACACAGTGACTAACAAGCACCAAACTTACTGCCGTGCTACTTTAAATCTATAACAAATGAGTTTGTTATCCCATTACTTTTTTCCCCTACAAATTAAACTCTGATGAATGACCTACATTTTTTCATATCCTCTGTGATAAATTAAGCAAACTGTATATATTAAGAGATAAAGAATGTCTAAATTCAATAGAGCTATTAAAAATAGGCATTATAAAAGAATAAATGCAAGTATGGTTCCAATTTATCTTCCCTAAATTCTTGATCTGCGATTAAGTCAATATGTTCCCATTTTGTAGGAGGAAAACTTTTCAAATAATATAGGCCATGCATTTCAGTCAAATTATTTAACTTGGTTTTCTCTGTGCACTTGTCTGATCAGTAGAGCATTAGGGATACTGCTTGCTCTCAGGTACTTTCAGTAAGACTGAGCATCTAAATGTGCTGGTGGACTTCACCAGCAATGTATTTCCTGGAACCTTAATAGACACAGTGTGAAACATTGTACTGGTGGCCTCATTTTGTGTAACACCTTCACCCATCTCCAAGTAGGGAGGCGACTATATTTTAACTAGTGCAGCCATTATAAGGGGAAAAACTCAAGCATCTGTTTTTGACTGGTATAGAAGAGTATAAGTTTAACTACCTCCAAATGCAGCCCCATGGAGTGTGCAGAGCTGCTGTCTCAGCACGACCTTATCTTAGAAGTAAAATGAATTTGTGGGCTGGGGTGGGGTCTTAGGAGTCTTGATCAGGTTAGGAACAACTGAAGGATTGGGGGTCCACAGGATGAATTATGTACAATAAGGCGGATCACTTAATTTGTCCTGTATTACTGACATTAGCATATTTACCCAGGTTTTTAGGAGAAGTTGTATCATAGGAGTCTTATTCATTTTATGTTCATGAAGAGATGCAGTAGGCTTTAAGGAATGCCAAATAAGAAATGGGTAAGCGAGGGTGAGAGAAGAAAAAAATCCCTATTTGACTGATTATTCTTCTCCAAAAGTAAGCAAGTTGGTTTCATGGGGCTCGAGACTCTGTCTCAAGTTTCTGCATTTACAAAACACAACTCATCGTACTTCAAATTCACAGATCCTAAGCTTTTCCAAATGTCATAAACAGTTATTGAATGTAGCTATTTTTGCACAGAAAAAAATAAAAACAGTACAAGTTTGCTTGGCTTCTCGTCCTGCCATGATGCCTGCCTGTGCTTCTTTACGCTCTCCATATGCACGTCTTAGTTGCTAGAGTAATTCAGCCTTTGAGAATGAGACCTGTCACTCTAAATAAAAATGAATTATTTTCAAAACCCACTTTTTTTTTTTTTTTTAGCACATTGCCTAAGGCAACTAACTGGGCCATGTGAAGTTTATGCAGGTAATATCGACCTGTTTTCTGTTACTCCAAACTAAGTCTGGGATTATTATATGAACCATTATGTAAGCAAATGTGGTTCTTAAACATATTTATAAAATGAAGAATGTTGTTCAGACAAATCATAATAAATGTACTTTAGCTGTGGGTTAAGTTCTAAAATTATCCTGATAGGAGACTTGAGTCCTAGTGGCAGTGTCTATAGTGTTCAGCTTTAGACTCTGGAGCTTGATAAGCTATGAGTTATGTATTTATGAGATCTGCTGTGATAGTAACAAATGCAAATGTACATTTAGTTGAACTTTCTCTTTTTTGGCAGCTTGTATTAACATGTACCTAAAATCTCAGGAAGATGGTCAATTTAGGAGTGCATTTGGCTTAAAAATGTATTATTCATCTCTAAACAATAATGATGCAGTTATATTGTGTTGTCATAATTGAACTTGCCCAGCCATATGTTATCTGCCCCAGGACACACAGTCACATAAAAATTTTAAACTATCGTTTACTGATTCTGATATTTTGCTTGAGAAGATAGGCTTTTTCTAGTGCTCCAAGGAAAATAAAAATATTAAAGAGGTTTTCCTTTGACACCTAACCATTGTACGTAATAGTTCATAAGTCAAAAATTATTAAGGCTAATTTAAGTCAAGAATTGTGGTATGAGAGCAGCTGTAGAGACAAGTTATATCCTGATGAGATAGAAGTAGAAGTCGTCTTTCCTGACTCACATAGGAATTGAAAAGGATTGCTGACATTCTACGTGAAAGCCTCTAAGGCACCTCATGTGGTTCCTTTTTGCAATTGCATTTTCACTGTGCCAAGCAACCAAGCTAAGAGAGAGGCGTCTTTGTTGTCTGCCTCTGCCTTTGCTTATCCTCTGCGTTAAAATCTATCAGCTCTATCTTTTTAAATTGTTAAACAGTTTTTGAAATTTTCCTCTGCTTTACATCCTATTTGTCAGTGATTTCTTCTTAGGCCCTTATTAGAGTATTTATTTCTGCGTTGAACAAATCTAGACTTAGCACAGCTATGTATCAATTCTATACTGGTTAAATGATGAAAAGATAGAGCATGGTCTTAAGTAGCTTATTTTGGGAGGTGTGGGTGTGAGTGAGTCAGATATATAAACATATAATTATATATAAGGATAAATTCCATAATAAATGAAATGCATAATAAGGTATGACTAAAAGAGTCTTTAGCCTGGACCCGTCATTCCCTATTTTTCACATATGTTATGGTTGGTTTAGATACCAGTCTCTCTGAAACCCTCTGTTATTTCCTATGCCTGGGCAACAAACTCATCCTATATAGTTTGTGGATTTTCGACTTTAGGATAGGTGCCTTGCCTGGGTTATTTATTGAATTCCTAGTTACTGAAAAAGTATTGCTTGAATGAAGTAGTACAAATCTCCCTGGATATTTGATGGAAGGCTTCATTGAGGAAGTGAGCTTAAGTTGACTTTAAATAGAAGTTAAATTAGAAATCAATTTTTAATGGAAATTAAATTTTTAATAGAATTAGAAAATCTCCAGATAGAAAGAAGTATGGCAGTGGCCAAGTAAGACCAAATGTGACAGCGTGGTACAATGAAATACCATAAAATGATCAAAGAGCTGTCAGTAGTTTGGTGTAGCTGAGGCATAGTGTTTTAGAAGGAGAATAAGGATGGGCATATGTAGAGAGCCTAGAAAATGAACTGTCTTGCTTGTGTTACAGAGAAATATAAATCTATCTTATGTGCTGAAAGTCCCAGAATTGGACTACTCATATTTGTTTTCACTTATTATCTAGGTAACACTGAGTAATTTATTTATTCAAGCTTTAAAGTACCAGATTCTTCATCTGTATAATTATGATTATAATACTTTGTGGATTGAATATATATCTATAAATGGTTAGAAAAATATGGGCCCATGGCAAGCATTCAATATAAGCTAGTCAGTTTTACTGTCATTATACTTTCTGTCTTCATTATTGTTAAATATTAAATATGTGAGAGAATCTTAAAGCAATTATATAACATAATAATTGCATTTTAGAAAGGTAACCATGTTATATAGGGGGAGGAAGCACTGGAAATGAAGTAAACTGGATTTAAAAAGACAGTTTAATAGGTTTTTATGACAGGTTGTTTACTTAAACTGTCTGCCATTTAAATATTAAATTTAACAAAATGTAAAGTTAAAAGTTAAATACTTACATTTTAAGCTATGAAAACTATCCAAGGGAAATGGTGATGGTGACTTATTTGAGAGATTACTAAAAGTAGACTAGATGAGATGAAAGTATGGGAGAATGGGTAGTGATTTGGAAAGAGAGGAAGAAAATCTCCCACTATGATTTTAGATTTTTGATTATCACCATTTATTAAAAAATAATTCATTAAGTTGCAAGGTAACATTTATAATTCGGGTTTTACTATTCATTAATAAGACAGCATGTTATAGAGGAAATGAGATGTTTTTATTTTCAAAATATTGAACTAATTAGAGATATCTGTAGACAGTTATATCATAGGAAAGCAGTACTAGCCAAAGTTTTGGTCCTTAAAGAGAAGAGACCACAGGAGAAAGTAGATGAACACACTGCATCCTTCATGAAGCATATTTCACTACCAAAAGGAAAAAGTCCATGTTTAGGTGCACAGAGACAGAGGAGCTTATGTAAATTTTGACACAAGTTTCTTAGCTCATGGTGGATTCAAATTATTCTCAGACCAGTAGTCAGCTCACAGACCACTCTTTGACAAGCACTAGTCCAGAACTTAAGAGAATATTCTGAGTTTGAGATCCTTGTTTAGGGCTATAAATTGCATTAGTAACTGATAAAATTTGAGGATTATATGCAAAGACTAAGATAAATCATGAGATGTGGGAAAAAACCCAAACTACTTAAGTTTTAAAAAGTAGGCATAGAGGAACACCAAAAAGTAATGCTCATATAATTAAACCATGAACAAGAAAGGAGAGCATGATGCAACGATGAAAAAATAGGAGAGAATTCTCAAAGGGAGGAAATAATAATTGGCTTATTTTTAAGAAAATGCTGGATATTTACAAATCCAGTCTAGTCTTGACTTGTTTACTCTCTGATGGCTAAAATACTAGCTCTGTAGTCATCTTTATGGATACTTATTCAGCAGTGTTTGGATCCAACATTTTTAAACATCTGTTATTGGTTGTGTTTCTTCTTTAATCCTATCCTCCCTTGTAGTCTTTGTTTTATTTATACTGTCATTCAGTAAGGTTTTGGGAAAGTGCCATAAGAACTTGTGCTAAGACTACCTACTTGCCTAGATGGCCAAAGCTGTAATATGTGGGGTCAATATGTATTCATGAGGAAATAACAATCTTGCCTCTTTTTTAAGTGATTCTTCTCATTTTCCTCTTACTATCTAACTTTTCCTGTTCTAAAGCATATTTTCATTACTTTCATTTTATTTTAAAAAGGTATATAGTTAGAGCTCATGTAGACTAGTTCTGAAGTCTATAACATTTCCATGCTTCTTTCTATCTAATTCTGATTGATATACTTTGAGCAAGACAAATCATTGATTTAAGTCCTTGCCTCTTTCTTATATCATGGTAGGACTACAACTTCTGTTTTACTAATCCTCAAATATGCAATCACTATCACTTATTGCCTATGCAATTTGTTTCTCTCTTTTAACAACTGGACTTCTTAGATATGAAGACTACTTTATTGACTTGTTTTTTAAATAAATTCATCTTTCAGTTTTTTCTTAAACTTTTTTTTCCATTCCATATACCATTTTATTGACTTCACTCATTTCTATATCTCTGCCTTTAAAAAGTACTATTCCGTATTGAAGTTAAGTAGTCCTAAGATGCATCACATTTAATTCCACATGTCTCTTCCAAAAAACAAAAATAACATTACGTAATAGACTTTTAAGCAAGGTATGCTTTGTATTGCCTTCATAGCTATGTCCCATGAACAAATACACCTGTATATTGTAGATCACTTATCATCTAGGCTGCATCATTTTGAGTAATTATTCTAAAAATTACAAGCAATTCATTTATATTTAATGTTAAATATGAGGCAAGTGATCATGTTTATTAACAGTTGCTAAAAATATTTATAGTTTTTGGAACATCAGTTGTAGTGTCTTTGGTCTTCCCTTCTAAAAGCATAACTTCAAGAAATGTGCTTTCTAGAATTTTTACAATCATCTAAGAATATCCCTAATTGTCTAGTATAACAAAGTATCAACTCATTGTGAAATGTGTATTTTTAACATATTTAATAATTCAATTACACAGTGTTTAATTTTCTATTAAGTCTAAGACTGTGCTTTTCCATATTCCTGAGTTGGTCTTTTGGTTTCTTTGTTTCCTAAGAAAAGAAGGAGAAATGGCATCTGTCTGTGATTTAGATTGTTGATATTCATGCCACTAAATATACTGTATCATTCAGTTGAATACAATTGTGGCATAAACCCAGTTCAAAATCAAGAACTTCTTACAGTTACTTATAGTTATAATTATAATTATTTGTTATATATTGAGATAAATGTGAGGATCAGGAGAGAGAAGAGTTGGAGAGAGTTACTAATATGATCCAGATATTATGCCAATCATCTAAGTGAATAACTGTTTATTTTTGTTTGATTCTCAAAGACATTAAAATTTTTATTACTGATAGCAGTAAAATAAAAAAAACTAGTAGTTACTGAACAACTAATGAAGTTGAATATTGTAAATCATATATACGTGTGTTCTAAGATATATGTATGTATATTTTTATCCACACAACACATGTACAGAAGGTAGTTGGAATTAACATAGGTAATAATGAGAAAAGTCCAAATCAGAGATATTTAGTAATATGTCTAAATTAATTTCTTTAGTAAGTCAAACAGGTGGATCTCTCTTATTCCAAAGTTCACCCTGCTTTCAGTACACCATATTGTTTTTCTCACATGCAGGGTAATTTATCATTTAATTTGTTTCTTAAGATTCAATGTGGTACCTTTATTAATAGTTATCATGGTACCTTTATTAATAGTTATCTTGCAAATTGTGTGAATATTTTTTCTACTGTTTAATGTTGCTATATGTTTATTTTTCACCACTTATTATACATGTATAGGCAGTTCCACACAAATATTCTAGTAAACTGTAAAGTTGATAGTAACAAAAGTACTACTTATGCAATGCTATCTAAGGATGTGTTATTTGTATTGTTTTAAATATAGATTATTTATATTCCTGGTTTTTCCCCCAGTATATAAATGAATGACTTTGAGCTTATGGTTACAACAATCATATCTTCATCATTATGTGTCATTCTGTGTACATAAAATATTCTGCTTTTATCATGTTGTATTCCATGTTTAATTAATTTGACCTCTGTATCTAAAATTTGAGGTATTACACAGAATAACCAGTCCTGAAATTTTTATTCACAGTGTTATCCACAGAATTATTAATGAAAAGGCAACATTTGTTTATTTGAATATTCTTAAAACATGGCACTTTGAAGATGTCTTTTATTTTATACTCACATTTCATACCTAATGTTGCAAAGCAGACATTCTTCACTGTAAGTGTTATTTATTGATGCTTAAAGCTTCAATGAATTATTCAGCCCCTTTACCCTTCTTGCTTTGCTGCACACCTATTGAGTTTTCAGAGTAGTTTCATATCAATAAATGTGTTCTTACTTTGCAGTTCCAATTTCATGCTTGGCCTTTCTAAGTGACATACAAGAAAAATAAATAACCAGAAGAAATAAAATAAGTATACAAATTGCTTTAAATAACTCAATATCCAAATCATTAAAGCTCTCAAATGTTCTAGAAATTAAGATGTGAAAGCAAGTCTGCAGAGACAGGCTACATGCAAATATAATCAGCAAAAACCCTTGTCTTGTTACCATGCAATCTGTGGAGAGTGACATGTGTTTATAGGCATGTTGTACCCAGAGTTGAAATGAACTCTTGACAAATAAATTCCCAGGAGTTCAAGGACTTACTGTCACTTTTTATCTCAGGTTGTCACATGCATGTAGAGGGGTAGGCAACAAAGGAGGGATAAGCTGTCTTTGTTTGTGTTGCTATAATGAAACACCTGAGACTGGGTAATTTATAAAGAAAAGAGGTTTATTTCACTCATGGTTCTGCAGGTTGTACAAAAAGCATTGCACAAGCATCTGCTTCTGATGAGAGCTTTCAGGTTGCTTCCACTCATGGCAGAAGGCCAACAGAATCAGGCGTTTGCAGATAGCGCATGGTGAGAGAGTAGGCAAGGGAGAGGGGAAGGTGCCAGGCTCTTTTTAATAACAAACTCTAGGGAACTATCCAGGGAACTAACACCATGATAATTCACTCATTACCATGGGGAGGACACCAAGTTATTCATGAGGGAACTTCCCCATGATCCAAACACCTCCCATTAGTCCCCAATTCCAACATTGGGGAACCCATTTCAATATGAGGATGGGAGGGGCAAATATTCAGACTATAGCAATGACTAATCTCATCAGATTGGATAGACAATTCTAGTAAAATGTCAGTGTGAGGTAAGAAGTCAGAAATCTCCCTATTTCTGGTTCCCATGAAAAGGAAACTACTCATCCTTATTAAAACAACTTTGAATAGTTGGCTATTAAATTGGAAAATTTTATTATCATTAATAAGAAAATGATAGCTTTAAAAACTCAAAAAACATAGCTATTTTATTTTTTATTTCAATTTTTTTAGGTTATAACATATTTATTTAGAAGGTAAATTAGAGAAAAAATATTTTATTTTTAAATCTATTTTCAGTACTTATTATTGTTGTAACTATTATAAGCAGAAGAGCTAGTCCAATGTAAGTAATTCTATCACTATAGGACACTTACAATTGCATCTTTGTTTTATTCTTATACCAAATACCTTTGCTAAGTTTTATTGTTACTCTAGTAAAATTTAACATGCTTTGTAAAAAACTTGAGAATGAGAATTGTAGTTCTTCCTGTTTAATGCTTTACTTTTTTTGATATCTTGGTAGGATTTTACTTCATAAAACAAAGTTATTTTAATAGAAGTTAGGTCAATTGTGCCTTCCAACAAATGTGTATGCAAAAGTCCATGAGTAAAAATTTGCTCTATTTTCAACTAAGACCATTTGGATTTCAGTGAGATAATATATTCTCTCCTAATATGTTAGATTTATTGATGATAGGTTGCTCTTCTTTTAAAAATATTATGCTAAGTATAAACATTTAAAGACTTTCCAAGAATGTATTTCCATCTTTCTGCCTATTAATTATTTGAATTTCATCAAATGCATATTAATGTGAATGTCTCAAATTTTTTAAACAAGAAGAAAAATACCCATTCTTTTCCTAAAATGCTTACAATTTAGTGAGGAGACACAGATACTAAAATAAATATTATTGAATAGTTCAGGCATTATAAGTATCTTCATATAGTTCTCTTTTAAAAATGCACTTAATGTTTTAAACAGAAACAATATTTGTGTTTGCTTCAAAGTATGTTAACATACATGTTAATTTTGTATTGACTCTACAGTTTTTCAGAATCTGGTCTATGGAAATAGGGAAATTTTAATTTTTAGGATATCCTTCCCCAGATACCATCTAATTTAGCCCACTCACCAGTTATTTTCTGTAAATAGGCCAGCATCCGAAAATAGGGTACAATATAGGTTCTTTAAATTCCATGCAGTAAGTCTTTTCTGTTATCTTAATTAATTAATCTTAATATCTACTTAATTAAAGTAGATATTATATAATATCTACTTAAGGTCAATATGCTCTCTCCACTTTATAGATGAAGGACCAACATGTCCTTATTTGTGTTCACCGAGAAGCTGACCCTAAGATAGATTTGAGTTCAAGTAATTTATTTGAGACGTGATCTCAGGAAACCCCAGTAGAAGAGTAGAAAAGTGAAGAAGGAGCGGAAAGAAAGTTGTGAAGGGTGAGTTGTCAAGCCACTTACCACACTGCAGCTCATTGGAGTTCAATCCTATGGAGTACCTTTGGGTGATAGTGTATAGAGCAGACTTCAGCATGATCTCCTTTGAGGAGTCACAGGGGTGAGGAATTTACCCACTACTCCATTTGTCACTCATTGGTCCGTTGCTATTTGAGGATGATTGATGCTCTAGCACTTCCAGCTTGCTCAGCCTGGGAGCTGATGGTGTTCCAAACCAGAAAAAAGCCATCTGGCCAAAGGTTCAATAACACACAGCACAGAGGGGAATGGGTGAAGTACCACAGCCTCAGTTGCATTAAGATAAAGAGAGACATTAATGTTGTTTCAAATTATGTGATGACTTTGACAACAAAACGTCAAACTTGAAGAGGGAAACAAACAAAAAGTAAATTGTTTCTTTTTGCTTTTTAATTCTTTTGACAAATTTTGAAAACCTATTATGGAGACAGATTTTCAAATATGTTTCTGTCCATGGATATAGTAAAAGATAATTAAAAACACTTTTCATGTAACAGTGCAATTTAGCATAATTCCATACTGTCAGTTGTACAGGAATACTGCATCTCATTATGAAATTGTATATCCAGTGCCAAACAACTTGGCTACATCAGCCAGCTTTTTGCTTTTTTGTAATGACTTATTTGCCTATAGGCAAATATATTACATTCAACCCTTTAAAATATTTTATTATTTCTAATTTCCAGTACTGAATCTTTGGACTTAATACTTCAGCAACTTTTGTTGTAAAGTTTTAGATTTATTCTTAAATTTTATTCACCTGCCATCTAAAATAGGTATTGATAATCATCTATTTTCTGTCATTGTTGTTGGTTTTGCTTCTGGGACATTCAGTATTTTTATGGCCTGTTTCTAGGTGCTTTAAAATTTCCATATGCCTTGTATTTATAAACACAGCTTATGTAACATTCAGATAAAACAAAGGAGCATATCATCTATCACAAATGGCAGGATGATACAGCTATTAGGGTGGCAGGTATATAATCTGCTTTATGTTTTTGAAATTATTACTTTAAGATTAGACATGATGCATTTCAGAGTAGTAACCAATCATAAGCTACTTCTGTATTTTCTCTAGAAAAGCAGCAATAACAGGTGCCCTCAGCTCAGAGATGGGTGTTCACAGCTCACTACCTCTCTGTCTTTTCCTGGCACCTGGCTTACTGTAGGGAAGAACAGCCTCCTCCATGCATCATACCCCATTCTGACAAAGCAGTCTCCTGGAACTTGGACAAATGCTATACATATGGCCTGTCTCTAGATTTGTGTAAAAACACAAATATATTGGAAACAAATTGTCTACAATAGTGAATCTGAGTAAACCTTTTTTCCAACATCAATAAAGATTAAACAGTCTTTATTCGACACAATTCAGTGGTTCATCTTTTAACAGACATTTATTTGAATGATTTTAATTGCCACTTAACATGCCCTCATATTGTCCAATTTATTCATCTTAATATCTTATGGCCTTGATTTGCATAATTTTTTTAGTTCTCTTTACCTCCAATCATTGTAAGTCATTAATGAGATTTGTTTTACACTGGCATTTCCAATGACACCTATTTTTATATTCATTTTCCAGATTGAAATGTTTCTGTAGTTTTCCAAGTTTTCTATCTAAGCCAATAAAGTTTTCTTTCCATCTCCATATGTTCTATTTAAAAAGACTTTCAAAAGTTATTTCAAAAACTTTTATTCCAGTTACAAATACAGCATTTTATTCTTCCCATGTAATATTGTTTATACATTCAAAATTTTATAACAACTTCTAGCACAGTGCGATAGGTAATATTACTCTTAGAGTAAAAATATTAATTCTTTTTTTAAATATTCATATGAATGTAACTGAAAATCTTTTATTACATATTCTCTAGATGCCTGCAAAATGAACACATTAACAGTAACATACTTTTTTCTGAAAAATTTCCATATCACTATCAGAATCAATAAATTAATATAACAGAGTTGGAGAAAATATAACAACTCACCATTTTTACTCAGTAGTTGTTTTGCTTTGTTTGAAGCTTGGAATTTATCACTACTCTCCTAATTTCAAATAGTTACCTAGTCAAAAGCTTTGCAAGAAATCTCACTGTTATTTCTACTGGGAAATTGGATTAAAATTTGGAGGAGGAATAAATTTTAAGTTTAACTTCTCATAACATATTCAAACCTAAATATTTTTCTGCATTTAAAATATTCAATACTGTCTTTCTACTATTTTTACCATGCATGTAATAACTTGAAGGGCAATATGAGCTGACAAAGGAATACAGAATGAAATTTACTCACATCATTGTTTGATCTACTATGAAATTTTTTTTAAGACTTCTTTTATGTTTGCTGCCTTGAAACACTTGAATGAGCTTCATGAAAGATGTACTGGGCATGTGTACTTTTATGTTCTGGTTGCTTGAGTCTTTTGAAAGCTTGAGAACCTATTTTTACAAAGGAATTTTCTCAGGTATCAAGTATCCAACCATGTCAATGATAATAACTAGAGTTTCTGTAGAAAACTTAAATATTTTCTGCCTTATTTTATTATGGCAAAATGTTTTATTATGACAGATAAAATAAAGAGAAGCATTAAAGAGAGCAAAGCAACCAGAATGTATAACTTTATTGCTGCCTTCATGTAATTTATCATTTGTTCCCCTTGATTGTGATCTAATAAAATATAAATTTGTAAGTTATACTTATACATTTTATTTTATTGATTGATTTATTTTTTGAGTTGGAGTCTCACTCTGTCACCCAGGCCACCAAAGCCTCAACCTACTGGGCTCAGGCAATCCTTCTGCCTCAGCCTTCCACGTAGCTGGAACTACAGGCACACACCACCATGTCCAGCTTTTTTTTTTTTTTTTGGTTTATCGTAGAGACAAAGTCTCACCAAGTTGCCCAGACTGGTGTTGAACCCCTGGGCTCAGCAATCCTCTCACCTTGGCCTCCCAAAGTGCTGGGATTACAGGCTTGAGCCACCGCACCCGGCAGTCCTTATATATTTTAATACAAATTTTTCTTTATCTTTTCACATGCATATATCTAACAAACATGATTTTTTTTTTCTTTTTTTGGGTTGGAGTCTTACTCTGTCACCCAGGGTGGAATGCAGTGGTACGCTCATGGCTACCACAGCCTTGGCCTGCTGGTTTCAGGAGATCCTTCTGCCTCAACCTTCTAAGTAGCTGGAACCACAGGCGTGCACCATCATGCCCAGCTAATTTTTTGATTTAATTGTACAGACAAAGTCTCGCCAAGTTGCCCAGGCTGGTCTTGAAACCCTGGGCTCAGGCAATCCTCTTGCCTCTGTCTCCCAAAGTGCTGGAATTACAGGTATGAGACACTGAGTCTGGCTACAAACATAATTTAAGATAATGTTTAATCATGAAATAAAACCAACAGCACTTCTTTTATTTCAAAGTAGTGTACATCCAGAATTTAGGGTTTTTAGTAATAATATGCTAAACAATATATTGTTTGGTGTATAAGGTCACTTCACCCTAAACTGAGATTATTATAGCTATGTGAGGTTAATTATTTGTTGTTAGTTCAAAAATTTGTAACATTTATAAAATTTTACATAATTCATTGAATTTTGTTGTAATATAGATTTCTGAAATTACTATTTGATTATTCTCTTCTGGGTCTTTACATTTTTTTCTAAATATTATTTTTATAACATTTTGATGTGAGAAGTAAGAGCTGTATCTAGAAAAAAAAGAGTTGGATGTTACTAATCCTTGCTCTTATACCAATTCTGTGTCAGAAATTACGTCTAATTAATATGGCTGTACTGGATGGTTTCTTAAGCCATTTCCACATGTAACATTTTTTATTAGAATTTATCCTCTTTCTCAAGAATCTGCAGCAGCAGCTTCTGTTTCTCCTGTGTCATTCAATATGTCTAACCTACTTTGCCAGGGCTTTGAAAGCCTGATGCCTCTCTACTATCTGGAGCTTTTTAATCACTAAATTCGTACATACATTTTTTATCTTGACTAGAGAGTATATTTAATATTCTGTTTCCCATTTTCTATGACCTAATTTATATGCTCAATTGTATAATTTATATACTTTGTCTTGCATTTATTTTAGTATTGAACACATAATTATGATTTTTTCTCTCAAAAGTTTGTGAATCTTTTGAGAGTTTGAGAGTGAAAATTTCCATTTTTAAATTATTTTACTACTGATATTGGAGTTACTTGTACCATTAAAATGTTTTGAATGAATATAGTAGCCATTATTTTGACTACTAGTTACCTAAGTGTTATACATGTAAACATGCCTGGTGTTATGTTGTTATTGAGCAAAAGGGACTTTTCAGATAGGATTAGGTTATTAATCAGCAGACTTTAATATAAAGAGATTATCATGGTTATCCAGATAGGCCTAATGTAATCTTTTGGACCCTTAAAGACAGACGAGGGAGAAGTGACATCAGCAATTAAGTAGATTATGAGGTCCCCACTTATATCTTCCCACCAATAATTTTGCTTCCATCGATGGACAGAAGTGCCTTTGTGGAGGTGCTGGGATTCAGGTAGAAGGTTGTGAAACAGCAGTGAAGCTCAAACCCTAGGAGAACTTTTTTGAGAAGGCATACCTATGCCCAGGTGGCAAGTTTTCCCACTGTGGTTCTGATTCCAGACCTAGAAATGGCTCTACATCCTTATAGATTCATCTATATTTCTAACTTTTGTCTTGCTACCAGAACCGTTCACTAAGGGAACAGGGAAGAGTCCCAGCCACTTATGCCTTGGGTGACAGGCCCACCAACCTCAGACACAGCTGTAAACCTTAAGTGGCCGTGAGACACAGGTACAGTCCCTCTCAGCTGCAGTGTGATTCCAGTACTGCTTGCCCAGAGACCCGTTTAATAATCCAGTGGGAGCCTTCCAAGGATCCAAAGAGAGACACTTAACATGCCCTCCATCTGTTGACTTTAAAGAGGATCTTTACCCTAGTGCTAGTCCTACATACTAAGGTCCTGATGGCAGTTCAGCCCACCCAAGGACTAGACAGGATCCACACCCACTTGAGCCTCTGAATAGGCTCACCAGTCATGGACTCCAATGCAGACACAACAGCATCCACCTGTACTGACTCAAACCCCATTAGACCATCATTTCAAAGACAATTTCATCAGCCCAGGGACCCAACGAGAGAAGATCTTTTTCTGATGAAACCACTCTGTAAAGACTAGAAGTCTTTAAATTCAAAGTCACCAATACAAGGCTACATGGAATGTGAAGTACCATGGACATAGGACACCAGCAAATGAAACCAGTAAACCAACTCCAGGAACCAACTCCAAAGAAATGCAGATCTGCGAATTGCTTGAAAAAAATTCAAAATAATCATTATAAAGAAGCTGACTGAGATGCAAAAAAACACAGATAGACAACTAAATGATTTTAGGAAAACAATGCATGAACAAAGCGAGGAGTTTAATAAAGAGTTCGAAAGCATAAAAAGGAACCAAACAGAAATCTTGGAGCAAAAAACTACAGTAGTATATGCAAATAAATAAATAAATAAATAAATAAATATTTCAACAGCAGACTTGATTATACAGAAGAAAGAATTAGTGAACCCAAAGGAAGGTAACTTGAAATTTAACCAATTAGAACAACAACAAACAAAGAGAGAGAGAGAGAGAGAGAGAGAAAAGCATAAAGGACCTATGGAATACTGTCAATTATATAAATATATGAATAAAGAGTGCCCCACATAGAGAAAAGAGAAAGGGTTAGAGAAAGGGTTAGAAAGCATATTTAAAGAAATACTGACTGAAAACTTTCCAAACTTTGCTAAAGATACGGACATTTATATTACTGAATCTCAAAGTATCCAAGCAAGTTCAATTCAAAGAATAAATCAAGACATGTAATCAAATCGTCAACAGTTAAAGATAAAGAGATAGCTTTTAAGGGAACAAGAAAAAAAGACTTGTTACATACAAAGCGCACCTTTATAAGGCTATTCACATGCTTCTCAACAGAAACCTTGCAAGCCAGGAGGGAGTGAGATAATATACTCAAAGCACAAAAAAATAAATGACTGAGAAGCTGAAATACCATACCCAATAAAACTGTCTTTCAGAAGTAAATTCAGACATTACCAGACAAAAAAACTCTAAGGGAGTTCATAAGAAACCTGTCTTACAAGAAATGCTAAAAGGAGTTATTTGTGTTAAAACAAGACTGCTTAGTAAGAGCATGAGCACAGGAAACTATAAAATTCACTGCTAAAGGTAAATAGCCAAATCAGAATACTCCAATACTCTAATGGTGGCATATAAATTACTGTAATGCCAATATAAATGGTAAATGAGAAAAGTATTAAAATAACTGTAGCCACAGTAATTTATTATTACATACACAATATAAAAAGATATAAAATGGGATATCAATAGCATAAAATGTGGTGAGGGAAATGCAGAGTTTTTACATGTGGTTAAGCTAATTGTTATTTGCTTAAAATGGAATGTTATAATAAGATGTTTTATGTAAACCCAAATGGTGACATGAAGAAAAATTCTCTAATAGATACACAAGAGAAAGGAAAGAAATAAAGTATACTAATATAAAAGATTGACAAACTAAAAGGAAGGCAGCAGGAGAGAATGAAAGGAACAAAGAATCTATAAAACAGGCAGAAAACAATGAACAAAATGGCAATATTTTAAATGTTAATGAATTAAATTATTTAATCAAAAGACACAGAGTGGTTGAATGGATTAAAAAGAAAAAGATCCACAATATGCTACCTGTAACAAACTAATTTTTAACAAGGGCACTAAGAATAGTTTCTTCAGTAAATGATATTGAGAAAACTGTATATACACATGGGAAAAAATGAAATTAGACTCTTGTCTTACAATATATACTCAAAATAAATTAAAGAGTCAAATATACGATCTGAAACTATACAACCCCTTGAAGAAAGCAGAGAAAAAGTTTCTTGACATTGGTCTTGGCAGTTATTTCTTGGATAGTACTATGAAAGCATAAGCAATGAAAACAAAAATGCATTAAACCAAAAACAAACAAACAAACAAAAACAATAAAAGGAATAACTTTTAGATAAAAAAATATTTGCAAAATATATACTGATAAGGGGGTTAATGTACAAAATACAGAAGGAACTCAAACTAAAAGAACAAGTACTCTGATTTAAAAATGGGCAATAGACACTTTCCCAAAGAAGACATAAAAATGCCCAACAAATTTATGGAAGAGTACTCAACATCAATAACCATCAGGGAAATTCAAATAAAAGCCACAATGAGATATCACCTCATACCTTTTAGGATGGCTATTATAAAAAAAGACAAGAGATCAGTGTTGGTGAGGTCTAAAGAAGAGTTTTGTTGGAAGAGATGCAATTTTCTCCTTGATTTTGTAGGAAATACATTAAAATAAAAGTATCTTTTTAATCCAAAAGTGTCTTTTTATCCAAAAGATACTTTTATTTTTATTTTTTATTTTTTTATTTTATTTTATTTTATTATGTTATTGTGGGGTACAGTTAGGGGTTAGGCATACAAAAATATTTCGTTCAGGTACCCTTGTTGATAAGAGGTGCCTCCCCATCCTCAGATAGATACCCACCACCATTAATCCCATCC